>APFE030002440.1:89299-243128 GCA_000404065.3 Pinus taeda
CATGGAAGATAATACTCGTTATTAGAGGACTTATCGCCATGATTCATGTATCTATTACTTAATACAGATTATCAATGGTTTTTAAGTTGAGACATTAAGTTTGGAAGTATGGACTAAGTGGGAGAATGTTAAGCTCCATTAAGTTCTTCCAACTATAACCTACAATTATGGAACTGAACTGCAGTCTTTCCTTAATTTAAGGAAAGCAACTGCAGTAATTTCCTTAAATTAAGGAAATCAACTGTAGTTAATTAATTTTCTGGTTGGAGCTTCTGAAGTGGTCCATTACTCCATCTGGAGTTCTCTACCTTGATCTGTGGAACACCTGACACATAGCCATTAGAAGCTTGGCTATAAATTCATCTGTTTGGTCCCCAAGCTAGCATCTCAATCCCCTTAAGTTGCTTACACCATCTAGCTGAGAGATCATAGCTTGGAAGTGCCTTCAGATTTTCTGTGAATTTCCTTTTGCTTGGATTGAAGCTGGAGTGCTGTTTCAGTGAAGAAGCAAGTGGACTGTGGTTTGCAGCAAGAGCGTCATCAATGGCTGGAGGTAATCCTGGGCATTGAAGTTTAATTTTTAGATTCTTTAAAGTATTCAGATTCCGCATATAGAATCGCTGTTAAAAAATCTTACATTTGGTATCAGAGCGAAAAGTTATCTCTGCCTTGGGACGCCTTTTGCTAATTCATACTTTCCCATCAATATGCCATTACCATGAATCTGCATTTTTACTACACGCTAAAATCCCTGTCTCTTAGGGAGTTGCTGGGTAGTACGAAATTATTCACCCTTCTGTTGATTTCTTGAAATTTGTCTGTGCTTGGAAATTTTTGAGTGATTAAAATGGATTTATTGGGAATTTTGTCACGGCATTTCTTTAATTTCTTCAGAACCAGGCTTGCTCGACCGAGAAATGTATATTTCAGGTGTTTGTGTAAACACTGTTAAAGTCTTGCGGTTGTTCTCTGGAATGACGCTTCAACGTGCAATGCAAATCTTTTATGTTGTTTGCTAAGAGACTGCACCTGCTAGAGCTAAGTCGTCTTTAAAGAGTTTGAATGATAGATCTACAGTTTACAGTTACGCTGACCGCTGAAAGAAGTTAGAACCCATTTATCCTGAGACGGTTTATAATTTTATGAAGATGTTCAGGCTTGACTAAAACAATGCCTGACAAGGGAAAACGAGAGTAGACCTTAAGGGCCATATGTTGTAGTGGGTTTACTCAGCGTCTGGATTTCCACTTAAAACTGGAATGGCTGGATGGTGCAAATGCGGGCATTTGTCATCAAATTAAAAATGGCTTCAGTTTTTCTGAGGTGATCAGGCAACTAGGTAGTTTCTACATTGGATCTAAAGAAAAATTTTAGGGCTTAGGACAGTTTGGGCATAACATAGAATGGTATGAAATTCTGTCCTTATTTTTTTTTTTAAAGCGGGATGGATTATATCAAGGTACAATATATAATGCAGTGAGGCTCAATACAAAGCTTACAATATTGCCTTTTGCATCTTCTTAAAATTTACAAAATTGCAGGTTGCATCTTGACCAAATTTATAAGAGTAGCCTAAATTTGAAAGTTGAAACCATAAACAATAACTTGCATGGTATTTTGAAAACGGGAGTAGACCTTAAAATAATAAAAACGCTTTGAGGGGCTTGCGCAAAGATTATTTATTTCCCATTGATAATGCTTCCTTTATTTTCAGTAATTAAAAAAAAAAAAAAAAAATTAAATTTTGAGGGCGGCAACCATGGACTTCGCCTTTAACATAATATATATTATTTCTGGAATTCGACTTTGGCTAATCCCCAACTGTTTGTCGACGGTTCTGAAAAATATGATATTTGGCCGCGTTTGAATGGTCCAAGGGGATTAGAGCCGATACGTTTCAGTAAGGGCCTTTTTGCATTGATCCATTATAAAATTGATATATTTCAGAATTTGGCGCTTGAGATTTCATGTTCCTGCTTTGAGTTAAGTAAGCTATGCCTGACAAACTGCTGTTCACAGACTGTTTTCTAACACAGTATTTTGAAACTGTGAATTTTTAGTCAGTAGGGTTTATTATAATGAAATAATCGGTTGGAAGAGGTCCTAAATCTTAGTGGACAATGTTTTGGCAGTCCTTAAGGTTCTCATTCTGGGCATCTGTATTTTGTTTAGACACTGTCACTCCTTTGTGAAGAGCAGTTGATCATCTATACAACCAAACTCAAACAATTGGTTTAATATGGTTGAGGGGATTATGGAACTTTAGATTCAACGTTATCTGTCTTTCCCTGTAATTTTTGGAAATAACATTTAGGTTCACCCTAACAAAGGTTTTTTATACTGGCAATGTCCTCATTTTTCTCCGTAATATCGAATTACTAATTAAGTTTCCCAGATTTTACTTAAATACCTGCGAGTTTGTGTCGAGAGTCAATTATTTTAGTTTCCAGCAGTATGTGGGTAATGATCCATATTTTGAGAATTTCTGTTTAGTAAATGTCGCTATTGGGTTCTTGCTTGAAATTCTTAAATTACTTCCACAGGTTGAATGTTTTTGACCTTTCGAAGGCATCATGGTAAAATTCCTCTCATTTTGTCAACTTTTAGATGTCTTCAATATTGGTTAGTACCACTAGAAATTTTTGCATAGAAATGATGACATTTAACTTGGACATGAAAATTCTCAATTAATGTTTACGTCAAAAACAAACATATTCTTCTTTTTTTTTGTAGAGGATCGGTGGTTTTTACTTGAATACCTGTTATTGGTTTTTTAATCCTCAATGGAAGAAATTGGGTGAGGATAGATCCTCGGGGCTTGACTTTTGAGGTGGGTAGCGGTCACCCACACAACAGACAATGGGAGGTTGCATCATTTTGCAACTTATATGTATCACAATGTGGTGATACCATGGGGTAGTTGTCTGATGAATTTCAAAACTTAATTATGTAGAGTTGAGATTTACATTATTGAAAATTCAATTTACGATTGTTGAATTAATTAAATTTTATTATGTTGGGCAAAATTGTTGTTTGCTGTATTGTGTGTGTGTGTATATATATATATATATATATAATATAATTATATTTGTTTGATTTATAAACTTAAGGACGAAGCCTGAAGTCAAGCCAGCTAGCCTTCGAACTGCATTTGCTAAGCAAGTGCAAAGTAGATCAATGCTGCTTCAGTCAATCTCCGAGTTTTGTTTATAAATTGAACAAACGATTTGCAGTCATTTACGGTAATGCTGACTGCTTTAGCTTTAATTTTGAAGAATTATTACTGTTGTTTACCGTAACGCTGACATTTATGGCAGTCATTTACGTTTTATGGAGTTTATTTAAAAATGTCAATTTGACTTACTCTTTTCAGTAAACATTATTTTTTCTGGTTAAATTTTTGTTTATGCCATTTATGTAAAGAATAATGTCTAGTGATCTATATAATTTTATTTAATTAGAGAATAGCCACAGCATCTTTAATTAAATAAAATTATATATTTTGATTGGTTAGATCACATAAATATTATTTAGACATTAAATTGTAATTAATTAGACTAAATATAATAAATTTTATCCCACGGGAATTTTTATTATATTTATGTAATTAATTAGGATAAAATTTCATAACCTACCCACAGGAGTTATGAATGAATAGTTTTATCATAAAGTTCAAAACAATGAATAATTGAATCTGCTTGAATTAAAAATTTAGCTCACGGGAAATTTTAATGTCATTAGATTCAATTTTGAGCATGATTTACATTGGTAAAACATGAAATTTTATTAAGCCTCAATTTTAAGTTTCTTGAAAATGACTTGATCAGTGGGAGCGATCAAACCAGAAACATAGTTTTTGAGAAGGATCATTCAGAATCTCACACTTCCACTATGGAAGACGAGTTCGTCTCCTGTTTTGAGGCTACTTTACATGGTGTATGGCTTAAGAGTTTCATAACTGGGCTTAGAATTATGGATTCTATCTCTAAGCCATTAAGAATATATTGTGATAATTCAGCGGTTGTTTTTTATGGCTAAAAACAACAAAAGTGGGAGTCGAAATAAACACATCGACATTAAGTATTTAGCTATAAGGGAACGTGTTAAAGAAAAGAAAGTGGTCATTGAGCACATCAGCACTGAGTTGATGATCACTGATCCTTTGACTAAAGGCATGCCACCATTTAAATAATTCAAGGATCATGTAATGAATATGGGACTTGGTTCCATTATGTAGTTTCTCATTGTATGGATAATGTTATTTAATGAAATTCTTAATTATTGTGATGTTTTTTCTCATATTTATGTGCACCTTAAGTTGATTTGAGAAAATTCATTTAAGAAGGACCAAGAATAAACATAAGGTTTATTCATTAAGAAATTGTTGCCACATAAATTATAATAAGAATAAATACATAGTAATACATGGAAGATAATACTCATCATTAGAGGACTTATCGCCATGATTCATGTATCTATTACTTAATACAGATTATCAATGGTTTTTAAGTTGAGACATTAATTTTGGAAGTATGGACCAAGTGGGAGAATGTTAAGCTCCATTAATGTTTACCAACTGTTACCTACAGTTATGGAACTCAACTGCAGTCTTTCCTTAATTTTTGGAAACCAACTGTAGTAGTTTCTTTAAATTAAGGAAATCAACTGCAGTTAATTAATTTTCTCGTTGGAGCTTCTGAAGTGGTCCATTACTCCATCTGGAGTTCTCTACCTTGATCTGTGGAACACCTAACACATAGCCATTAGAAGCTTGGCTATAAATTCATCTGTTTGGTCCCCAAGCTAGCATCTCAATCCCCTTAAGTTGCTTACACCATCTAGCTGAGAGAGCATAGCTTGGAAGTGCCTTCAGATTTTCTGTGATTTTTCCTTTTGCTTGGATTGAAGCTGGAGCGCTGTTTCAGTGAAGAAGCAAGTGGACTGTGGTTTGCAGCAAGAGCGTCATCAATGGCTGGAGGTAATCCTGGGCATTGAAGTTTAATTTTTAGATTCTTTAAAGTATTCAAATTCCGCATATAGAATCGCTGTTGAAAAATCTTACAGTAATCACCCCTCGTTGTCGCCCATGTCCTTCATCGTATTATCAATAAAGAACTGATACACAAGAACTTCATGAAATTAGTTAAGTACCAATTACAATTGTTTCCTGGCATCACCCAATTCTAACTATATCCACATATATTATTTTATGCTTAATAAAGTCACAATGCAAACATTTCTCAATTCTTGATGGAAAGGTTCAAATAAATATATTAAATCTCAAAAATATATTTAGTTTTCATGGTAGTGATATTATATTTTTTATTTATTTTTATTTTTATTTCCATTATAAGTTAGACTACACTAATAAAAATTATATATATATTATTTTTATTTTTTATTAATTTTTGTTGAGAAGTATTGTTGTAATGCCTACAACCAAGAATGGTAAAGATAAGAAGAAAATAAAAATAACTCCATGTTAAAATAAAATTAATAACTTACTATTTTTTGTTGGGTAAGTTTCATGTGGAATACAACGTATTTTAGGGGGAGTTAAATCAATCTAGATCATCTTAACTCCATATCGAAGTGGTTAGAGTGATCAAGTCTCTTTTCAAAACAAGAGATATTGATCAAGTCTCTTTTCAAAACAAGAAATATTCTCCAAAGTAGCTGTGTCCTTTCTTCCCATTTGATTGAATTGATTAATTAAAAAAAAGGTCATATGAACATGAGTTAGGGTTTTTTGACATGTGGTATTAGTAACATTGTATTGGCCCATAATATTGTAAAAAAATCTATTTACAAGTTAAGAATCTTAATAACTATTTCTTAAAATGTATACATGTTTAGGTCATATATTGATTTTGTTTATAATTATTAATAATCATAATAGTTTAAAATAAAGTTATAATATAGTTACTTTTTATGATTTTTTTTATAATTTTGGCAATGTGAGATGTAGCATGAGTTAAATGCTTTGATACATATCATTTTAAAAAATTGTCATCATTAATTGGGTTTCCCTTGGTGGATTTTTTTTGGTTGGCTTACTCGAATTTAAATTTTGATCTCATGATTTAGATAATACTTCATAACAAGAAGATACCCAATTAAACCTTCCCCATAAACTAACCTCTATTTTTATAGTTTCTTTAGTATATATTATTTATTTTATATTAATAAATTTCATCATCAATTGGGTTTCCCTTGGTGGATTTCTTTTGCTTGGCTTACTCGAATTTGAATTTAGATCTCATGATTTACATAATACTTCATAACAAGAAGATACCCAATTAAACCTTCCCCATAAACTAACCTCTATTTTTATAGTTTCCTTAGTATATATTATTTATTTTATATTAATAAATGTCATCATCAATTGGGTTTCCCTTGATGGATTTTTTTTGCTTGGCTTACTCAAATTTAAATTTAGATCTCACCATTTACATAATACTTCATAACAAGAAAATAGCCAATTAAACCGTCCCCATAAACTAACCTCTACTTTTATAATTTCCTTGGTATATATTATTTATTTTATATTAATAAAATTGCATTTAAACATATCTAGAGTTACCAACTACACAAACCCAATAATGCCATACAACATTAATGGCCTAAAATTTGATGGTCATCCATTAGAGAGTTTATCCTTCTATTGCACATAGAAATATTTGCGATCACACATTTAGTGATATAGACATTATTATGGATATATATGTAATATTTCCTTTGATTTTTGCTCTTGTCAAAATGGATGGACTGTGTTTATGATATTTACCATGGTATCTTTCCATAACATTTGTTTTTATTTTTCGAGGGAAAATAATAAAATAAGGTTTTTAGAGAGTCCATCAAACTTATAAAAGAGATAAAAATATTTAGATCATTCTAAGTTTATCCATCTATTTATATTTTCTTGAAAACTTTGGCATAGCTAGTTCAAATTTGATCCCGGGAAAAACCCCGCTATGAGCTTTGTTCGGTGGATATATCCCGAGTCAAGTGTACTTCAAAGTTCAGTGGGTCTAGTATTTGTTGAGTAGTTGGCTTGATATACGCTGTACTATAACTATTTATTAAATAAAGTTGCTGTTATTTCTACTTTAACCTATATTCTATGTTTTGGCGAATTAATGCATTCTAACAAGATCTAATTTTTTTTTATTAGTTATAACATTTAGGTGATCTAGATCCTTCAGAATTTTCCTGTTAAAAATGTTACAGTGGTATGACATGACAGTTGTGCATACTATGAACTTAAAGATTTTCTGCAATGAACTTCTCTGAGATTTTTCTTACCCTAGAGGACATTTCCATTTGATATAAACGGATCTAGATCTTTATTGTAGTAGAGGTTTTTTTAATTGTAGAAGAGGGTTTTGCAAAAAAAAAATGACTTTTGGTGTTATAATTTTTAGTATTCGTGCTTCCCTGCAGATGGGCTTGGTTGCATTATACACTGCATGACTGAGGTTGCACGTCCATTTGTAGAAGTACTGTGTCGTGGCCGATCTCTCCACAATGCATTGCTTCAGGCGAAGATTCAAGGGCCTATCTATCAATTTTGCTAAATGACGAGTCAAAGCCTGGTCGCCGCATGCAGTTTCGGGTCGAGGAACCATAGATCATTGTTCACCATCCACAATGAGGGATCATTATCTCACGTTGGAAATATCGCAGTATCGAGGCCGAGATGTCTTGCCGGTCGAGAGGCAGACTTTCTAAGGCCACAAGCCTTGCGTACCACACTCTTCCCCTTAGGAACAACGAAGGAATATCAGGCCAGTTCCAACAGTATCAACTGTGACAGGAGAACAGTGAATACATTGGTGAATACCAACATCAACGGTCCATAGCGGTTGTATCATTGGGTTATGGCACCTCCTCAGCATGCAAACAAGATGAATGCACTCGCATGACCCAATGAAGTTGACAGGTTGTTGATTGGTGTAGAGGACAATAAATAAAGGTGGTGGAGCTTCTATTTGAGTGTTGTTTATGGCCGTAGCCTAAAAATTATGATTTTTGTTTGGATTTTTGTAAATTTAAATAAAAAGCTATTAAAATTTATAATTTTACATGTTTTAACTCTGAATTCATTTCCACTGTAAAAATATGATTCAAAGATTGTATTTATGAAATTTTTTTCTCAAATTCCAACCATTTTTTTTTACCGCCCTGCCAATTCCTCCGCCTCACTAGAAGATTCCTTTATCTCAGCAGACATGTGACAAGTGACAAGGGTGGAGCAGGCATCGTGGGTTCACGCATATCGTGCGACATTCTTTGAGATGGAGGACTGTTCATGAGCGATCGTGCACAGATCACCAAGGACAGTAGCACAACCATATACATTAGCCACACCCCGACGTAGTCCATGCAGCAGGTGGAAATCACATATTGATAGTCTCATTCTTTTGCGTGGCAGAGGATCATTCTTGAAATTATGTTGTTGTAAAGCATTAGAGTCAAGGGTGGAGAGACCATTCAACTACCAAGTCTCCCATATATTGAGAAAGGAGTAGTGTGATGGATCAAGTGTAGTTGACTCCGTGGGAGGCCATAAAGGGACGGACGTGAGTAGTGTGATGGATCAAGTGTAGTTGACTCCGTGGGAGGCCATGAAGGGACGGACGTGAGGCCAAATTTATGAACAATATTGGAATCATAGGAGCTGTAGAGACAACATTGTGAGAGTGGAGAATAATCGGAAGGGTTTATTTCAACAGATCAATGGTCATATCATAATTGCGTTGAAGTGGGACCAAACAATTGGTCGCAGAGATATTTGATCTAAGAGTTATCCGAGCTACACCCACAGTTACAGATCGAGGTTGGAGAGGGTTGATAAAGTCATATACACAGCGGGCACGTAGTTGTCCAGGCAAAAAAAGGGGCCACCCATTAATCTGCAGACCGAAGTCATATTCCAAGCTGGTTTATCATCATGGGGAGGATAAGCTAACAACCTTGGCGTTTCCATCCTCTTTGTCGGGGGTCGGCTAAAGAAGAAAAATCAGATAACATATTTGGCGAATGCTTGGGAAACATATATGGCTCGGATCCGACTATTGTGCACCAGCCTGAGTGTCGTTAAGAACACTCAAACAATGTAAGACCAGCTGGATCTTTTTGCAATCAGAGAAAAGTAGTGGGTTGAATTTATTTTACTATTAGTGTGCAAGTGTTCTCCCAGTAGAATTGCACGACATTCTGACCTTACAAGTCACTGTGAATCTGAAGATTGTTGTGGCCAAGTCATGCCAAATACTTGCAAGTTGCAACGCACTTTGGGGTTAACCTTTTGGTTGGGACCCAACCCTTCAAGAATTCAAAGAGGAATAGGCATGCATTATAGCAATTGAGACGTGGAACGATGCGCAGGAGTTCCCAGAGTAAGGATATTTTGCCTAAGGGTTTGAGTCTGACTAACCATCTAGTCGATACCTGCAGTAGCCGTGTGGGAGAAGACAATGGTATTGGAAAATCACACAAATAATTGGAGGCGACCTAATTCCCATCTAATGGGTTGAATTAATAGTAACAGAGATTGGTCAAATTAAATGTTGCATCTGGAGAGTTACAAGGGTTCACCACTATGAAGGGGTCGATTTCTCCATGTAGGGGCAACTTATTCGTAACGTAAGGTGAACAACATTATTTTTCTCTAAAGAATAAGTTGAGGGTTATTAAGGCATACCCAGATTTTAGTAACTTGGAAATTCAAGTTCACTATTTATGATCTCGATCTCTGGCCATTTTTTATTAATAAATAAGGTAATTTGTCATTAAAAAAAAAAGTGTGTTAGGGAAACCTTAGTGGGAGTACTGGTAAATATAATTGGAAAAAAATACCCGAGAAAATATTTTCTTCTGCTATTATTCAACTTTGTGGCTATAGTATCTTTGTACCAAAAATGTTGAATACATGTGATAAGATGGGTGTCTTGAAGAGATCCTAGAAAAAGACCAGAAAACTTCTTGATGAATTAGTGAAAATATATGGTCCTTTATGCACCAATACCTCCTTATACCATGGTGAAAGAAGTAAAACATTTTTTAAAAGAGTCCATGTTATTTTGTAGCGAAAGAAACCATGGGATGTGAAGGAAGGACAAGGAAGAGGAGCTAAGCTCCTCGCACTTGGATCTGAATTGCAACAAACAAAGCTAGTCATAGATCTTCATAAGTTGGAGGAATTAGACATGTGTCTGTCCGAGGTGGGGTAACTAGAATGGAAGAAACTCAGTTGAGCTCTCAAGTCATCCATGCTCGCATTAATACAACACAAATTTTGGGAACATCCTTGTGAAGAGGTCGGGCTCATAGTTGCTTCTTGTCTCAGAAGGATCATGGCTTTAACATCACCACTACTACCTTATAATAATGATATCAAGAAGGAGATATTGCAGTTGATAGTAGAATCCCTTCAAAGGTTGAAGAACATCATGCTTCCTACTTTTCAGAAGCGACATAGAATATTAGAACTCATGGCATCGTTTAGCTTTGGCACATTCATTCTGAATTTGGAATGTGACAACTTAATCTTTGAGGTGTTCCAGAAATTTTACACTAACATTACATCAACTCATCTCGGTCACATCAAAAGAAGCATGTAAAAAATTGTGTCTGTGTTCTTAGAATGAGATGCCGACATTTACAAGATAATAAGATCCAAATTGTTGACCATTGGGAGAAATGAATTAATTGTATCACTAGCTGCCTATGATCTAGTCAAGAAGTTGGTCATGCAAAACATAAAATTTCTCAGAAGGGTGTTGACTAGGAAGGAGCTTAAAACAATTGATGGAAGAAGAAGGAACAAAGGTAGTAAAACCTACAATAAGAATGAACTAAGAAGGAGAGGACTATGCTTTATCTGCAAGGGATCTTGGGAACTTACCCATTGATGTCTAGGTGATAAGGAGTCAATAAGGGAAAAAAAGGAGGAGATTCCTTTAGATCATGGGGTATCTTCTATAGTTGTGTTTATTGATTTTCAGGATGGTGAGCAAGAATGTGATATTACTCAAGGAGGTTTGCAGGATGATAAACATTTGGAGATGCATGAGGAAATTCTACCTAATGGTGTGGATGAGGTAGACTCCTATATAACTGAATCCATAGGTCTCCACAAGGATGTCCATAAAGAATATGAGAAATTGAGTATAGATAACAGTCCACTAGTGCATCTATGTTCGATAACTGGAGAGGATGAACAACAAATAGTCATCATAGATGGAGGAGGCTAGGGAAAATTGTGAGAGGAGCAAATAATAGTGAACTGACATGATTATCATGATCATGGGGGGGGGTGTGACAAACATAATGTGTAGGATTAAAAATTCCCAAAGAGTTGGTCAAAGGCTCAAGTTGAAGTTATGGTCATTGGGAATCCGATGTAGATAGGTACAAAGACATTCAACAAGGCACTATAATCGCTACCAGAGGACTTTCGAGGAAGGATCCTTCATTTCAAGACAGACCTTATGATGTTGAAGCAAATAGTTCGGGTAGCTTGAGACATTGTCTTATAGGAGAACATAAAAATTAAGGAGCTCATAGGGCTATGTGCTGAGTTAGCAGCCAAGTTGTGTAGTGTAGAGGAACGTCTCAAGTCCCTCGTAAGGCAACTGGAGGAGTACAGTTGGGAGTTCCAGAGTAGCCCTCTACAAGAGTACATAGATAAGGCTTGTGACACTATCAACCCACCTTTATACATTAGGGAGAGCATGGAAACATTCTCCAAATGGATCATGTTGGGTAACTAGGTGGAGGAGCATGAGTTGAGCATTAGGCAACGTCAGCGTAGTAGACTCATTCCATGTGAAAACATGCATGCGTTAGACCCTTTCCATGGGATACTATTAGCCAAGGGCATAAAATCAAAATGATCCAAATGCCTAGCTCCTATCCCCTTTTATAGGGTTGATGGAATCTCTAGAAACCTTATTTTAGTACTTTCCCTCGAAAAATGAAGGCAAATACCATGGGCAGATACCATGAGCTAATACCATGTTAAATACCATGGGAAAATTCCATCCATTTTTACCATATACAAAAATGGAATATTACAAATCCTCCCACCCAAAGATTGCTATACCTCAAGCAATCCACTTATATCTATAGAAAAATCATATGTATATTGATACCACGATCCCATACAAACCAGTGTGTTATTCCATGCCTCCATGCTAAATGATCTTGAATGGATCCTTCGATACCTGGATCCTAAACAATCCTCTGGCCAATCCTTCCCTCAGTAGATTCACCTGGATCCTAATGCCACTTAAGTCTTGGGACCTGTGGGTTATGATATCATTTGAGCCTCCATCACTGCCTGTGCCTAAGGGCTCAAGCTGCAATATGCCCTTGGGATTCTTAGGAGGATACTATTAGCCAAGGGCATATTGCAGCTTGTGCCCTTAGGCACACGCAGTGATGGAGGGCTCAGATGATATCATAAACCACAGGTCCCAAGAGTTAGGTGGCATTAGGATCCATGTGAATCTACTGAGGGAAGGATTGGCTAAAGGATTGTTTGGGATCCAGGTATCGAAGGATCCATTCAATATCATTTAACATGGAGGCATGGAATAACACACTGGTTTGTATGGGATCATGGTATCACTATACAAATACTTTTTCTATTGATATAAGTGGATTGTTTGAGGGATATCAACCTTTGGGCAGGAGGATTTGTAATATTCTATTTTTTGTATGGTCAAAATAGATGGAATTTTCCCATGGTATTTAACGTGGTATTAGCTCATGGTATTTGCCTTCATATTTCAAGGGAAAGTACTAAAATAAGGTTTCTAAAGAGTCCATCAACCCTATAAAAAGGGATAAGAGCTAGGCATTTGGATCATTTTGATTTTATCAATCTATTTGTGTTTTCTTGAGAACTTGGCATGGCCAGTTCCAATTTGATCTTGAGACAAAAACCCCACTATGATCTTTGTTGGGTGGATCTATCCTGGGTCCAAAAGTGCGCTTCAAAGTTTAGTTGGTCTAGTCTTTGTTGAGCAATCGTCTTGGCATACATTGTCCTATAATTATTTATTAAATAAAGTGGCTTCTTTTTCTGGTTTAACTTGTGTTCTGTGTTTTGGCGAAGTGATTTCTCAAATGTTTTCATTGTAAATGCATACATTATAATGATATATGAAAATTGTTATTAATTAAAACATTTTGGTGATCCAAACTCCAAAATTTTAATGTTTGGAAATCTTACAATACAAGTATATACGATCTTGCAACAAGTATATATGATCTTGCAACAAATTTGAATGGGAGCATCATTCCCATCGCTGTTGGATATTTGATTGATTTTATGTCTTAATTTTTTTAAGAAATAATTATATAATAATTTAAAAATAAATATAGATTAATTAATTAAATAAATTTATGTTTTTAATTTCATATTAAAGCTTTAAGATAATGAAATGCAGGGAGCAACATTAATGAACTTCAAAAAAATTATAAAAATATAAGAATTTTTTTTCTCGATATAATTAGATTCAAATTCAGAAAGTAAAGTATATACAACTTCATAAAAGAGGCCATGTCCTTTTACTCATTAATGATGGGTTTAGCATGCCCATTACAAATATATCACTTATATATACAAATTTTTAACCTTAAACTAGTTTGTGAAATGAATTCATATTTCAAATATTACTTATTGGAAATATAAATATGCCCATTGTAATATTATGGGACTAAAACAATAATTTACGGAAATGGATTTATTATCCATTGCTTTCCAATAATTTCATGGTTAAAAGTGGTTGAAATAAGTAGCAAATTAAATTAATTTCAGAAATTCGAAAGTTAATAGAAATAAATATATTAAATATAAAAGTTAATAATAAATTTAAAATATTAATATTAACAACTTATTGGATTATTTATAATTAATTGGTTTATTTTGTTTTTTATTAACTTTTTAAGTATGTGGTTTATGGAGTTAGAGATTATTTTTTGGCTCAATCACATTTGTATTAGGAATATCTGTTAGGGTTCAAGAGAAATAAATATAACAAATAAGCAATAAACATTCAAATCATGTACACCATGATTTATTTGGAAAACCTTGATTGGGAAAAAACCAACCAACAATAGGTCTCTTATTTTCCTTGGATAAAAACACATCCAAGTTGGCCAACAACTTGAGCTTTCACTGCTCAACCATCACTAACTATAGTGGAGAATCCTCTAGCCTTTTAATGGCTTCAACTAGATGTAATACCATGAGCTTATTACCATGGGTCACCAATACCGAGTGCCCAAAACCACAACTGTTAACCATATATGTTGACTCAACCTCAACTCCATCACAAGGTCAAGTTTATCTAACAATCCCCCCTTTAAACTTGACTTTGGGTTTTCCTTGGCCAAATCTAGCCAAACTGGTCAAGTGAGCTAGCCACCACCACTCACCTCCAGGCCCTACCCAATCAACGTAAATGTACATGTTGTCCTAGCTCAACATATTTTATCATACTATCACATGTGTCCCCTTATCACCTAAGTGGACATTCAGACTTTACAAGTGATTTACTGGGGTACACATGCCATATTAGGTCTTACAGTCATATGCCCATTTACATGTAAAAAATAAATAAAATAAAAATTATTTTGTTTGTTTGTTACTATCCTAACCTTAAATTAATATTATCTAGCCACTTGGTTCCACACAACTTGAACCACTGCATTTAACCCTCTAAGACTACTATCCCACTGTTTAACCGTTCTCTTGTAACTAAATTTTATTAAAAAAAAATGAAAAGATTTATAACTCCACAATGACAGAGACAGAGGAGGTGCTATTCAAAACTTCTGTGTGCCACCCTCTCTCACCTAGAAAGTATCTTATCCTATACTGAACCCCTCCTCATCCTTTGGTTATGAGGAAATAAAATAGAAGGAGATCGTAGGGCGGGCTATTAGTTATACCCTAACAAAATAGTGCAGACCAGATTGCCATGTCCACGCTCCTCCCCTCGCCATCGTGGACCCGAGGCTACTTCTTCCACATGGCGATTTCCAACAAGGTTTTGTTGGACACTGCCCATATCTCATCTCTTGGGTCCTCCTGGGGCACCTCCTTTTTCCTCTTCACTTCAGCGACATCCTCTGTAACTTTGAATGTCAACTCTTCGATCGAGGTTAGTTGTATTGCTTGGGATTGATTCCGTATAACTCTTGATACATTTTCAGCCACACAGCCAGAGACGAATTATCTGCATTTTCTTTTAATGTCTCTGTGTTAATTCCTCCTTCGAAGTTAATTTCTTTCTTGTTCTTTCTCCCTTGTGGCTTCTTTTAACCCCCTGACGTTGAGATGGCACTTCTGTTGCCTTCTCCATGGGGAGTACCTTTGTGTTTAAATCTTCATTTCCTTTTTTTTTTCTCCTCGGTAAAAGTTCTTGGAGCTTTCCTTGATTGTAAACAATTTAGTCATTAAAGCCCCAGTATCAAACACAACTGTTGTTCTGGGCACTAGAGTCCCTCTTGTGGTGATGACTACAAATCCCTTTGGCAATCTCGAACTTGTCAGAATACCTACCAGATGGATCTCTTCTTCATCCATCTCGATGATTTCTCCTGGAAAGTTTGGGTCTTTATGTTGAAAAAGAAAACTGATGTATTTAATGTTTTTAAACAATTTAAAGAAATGGTGGAAGAGAACGGGCAAATCAATCAAATGTTTAAGAACTGACAATGGCGGTGAATTTACTTCTCTAGAATTTGAACCATACTATAAGGATGAAGGGATTGTTAGACATAAAACTGTTGTTTATACTCCTCATCAAAATGGTGTTGTTGAATGTATGAATAAGACCCTTATGGAAAGAGCTAGAAGCATGATCAACAATGCTAACCTTTGAAAGGAGTTGTGGGCAGAAGCAATATCCACTGCTTGTTATTTAGTTAACAAATCACCTTCAGTTGCAATTAATTGTAAAATTCATGAAGAATTTTGGACTGGTAAGTTTGTGATTATTCACATTTAAGAATTTTTGGTTGTGATGCATATGCTCTTATTCCTAAAAATCAGTGCTGAAAATTTGATCCAAAATCGAAATGTTATATCTTTGTTGGGTATGACTATACGGTGAAAGGATACATGTTGTGGGATCCTTCTTCACAGAAGATAGTCATTAGTAGATATGTAACATTTGATGAATTGTCTCTTTTAAAATCATATGTTGAAAAAGTTGAACAGGAATAGGTATTTCCAAATCAACAAATTTAGTTGGAGGCTAGGCTTTTTTCAGAAAGTCAAAAGGAAGGAGAGACTTCTGAAGGAAAAGGTGAAGTAGATTCAAAGGAAAATGTTAGTATTTCAGAACCAGTTTAGCAACTAGTCACTCGAAGAAGGTCTGCAGGGGAAAGAAGAACACCCAAAAGGTATGAAGATTCCGATTTAGCTTTTGCATTGATTACTTAAGATGTAGAACCTTCTTGTTATCAGGAAGCAGTGGATGATGGGGATAGGTGAAAGTGGAAAAACACTATGGATGAAGAAATGAATTCCTTAGACAAGAATAAAACTTAGGATCTCGTAGAACTTCCTGAAGGGAGAAATGTTTTTGGATGCAAATGGATCTTCAAGTTGAAATGAAATGTTGATGGCAGTATCGAAAAGTATAAGGCGAGGCTGGTAGAAAAAGGGTATTCTCAGGTTGAACGTATTGACTTTCATGATATTTTTTCACTAGTCGTAAAACTTATTTCTATTCATACTATGTTGGCACTAATTACATTACTTAACCTTGACCTAAAACAGTTAGATGTTAAAACAACTTTTCTACATGGTGATTTGGATGAAGAGATATATATGGAACAACCAGAATGTTTTGTATAAGGTCACAACAGAAGATTAATTTGCAAGCTCAACAAATCATTGTATAGCCTGAGGCAGTCTCCAAGGAAATGGTACAAGAAGTTTGACTCCTTCATGGTGAGCCAGGACTTTACTAGAAGTGAGCATGATCATTGTGTATACTTCAAGAGTTTCAGTGGCATATTCATTATCTTAGTTTTGTACGTTGACAACATGGTAAATTTTAGGGGTGAATTTTAGCCCAAGGGAGAAATTTAAGGGGTTTTCCATTTTAGTGGGGTGAAATTTTTATAAACACCCATTTCATATATTTAGCCCAACTTTTCTTTAAAAACTAATTATTTTTTTCATTTTAGCCAAAAAAAATGGTGGATAAACTATGAAAAGACTCATTTGACCTGATTCGCTTGGTTTGGGAGGTTATATTCCATTACAATCATTGCTTTGCAATGTTAAATTTGTTTGCAATCACCCATTTTCTGGTTTGGGAGGTTGTATTTGGTCCCAATAAATAAAAATAAAAATAAAGTGGAGGTATGGTAAATAAATAAAACCTCATTTTATATTTAGTCCATAACCCTCTTTCTATTTAAGAAGGCTAAAAAACGAGGTTTTATTTAAGTGAATCCTATGGGCCAAATACCATATTTATAAAAGAGGTATGGTAAATTAATAAAAATATAAATAAACGAGAGGTATGGTAAATAAATAAAACATTTTTTTATATTTACTCCATAAGTCACCTTATATTTAAGAACACGCAAAGGTGTAAATAAATAATAATATAAATAAAGTGGAGGTATGGTAAATAAATAAAACCTCATTTTATACTTACTCCAAAGATATGGTAAATAAATAAAAATATAAATAAACTAGAGGTATGGTAAATAAATAAAAACTCTTTTTATATTTAGTCCATAACCCTTTTTCTATTAAGAAGACTCAAAAAAGAGGTTTTATTTAATTGAATCCTATGGGCCAAATACCATATTTATGAAAGAGGTATGGTACATTAATAAAAATATAAATAAACGAGAGGTATAGTAAATAAATAAAACATTTTTTTATATTTACTCCATAAGTCACCTTATATTTAAGAACACTCAAAAATGCATTATATTTAGGTGAAGCCTATGGGTCAAATTATTATTAATGCCATGCAAAAAAACATTATTTTTTTTCTCAGTAAAAACTAAATCTATTAAGAGAACGTATGGTACAAAGCGATGTTACAAACAGGAGAAGCAAGAGCAAAGGCAGCCGGAAAGGATTGGAAGTCCACCTCGGCTCCTAAGAGAGAAAGAGAAGAGATCAGTGCTGAGCAAGAAGAAACAAGAAGAACAAAAGAGCAGGATCTGAACAGAGGATTCTACCCAACATGTGCAGAATCCACTGTTTTACATTTTTTCCCTTTCTTTTTACCAACTTTGACCCACTCAGGAGGGCTATGCTGAGCTGGTATGATTTGCAAACTGAGATGAGCTGATGGAGAGGTCTCCTTGTCTGAGTATGAGGTGGAGGATTCATGGATCCTTTTCTGAGAGGCTGGTATGACGTCCGAATCCACAGGACCTGCCGGGGACGGATCCGGTTCCGACGCAGCTACCACACCTTCCTTGTTCTCTTCCTCATCATCAGAGCTGAAGTCAAAATCGTCCATGGGTGGCGGATCATGAGGCATCCAGCTTTTGGACTTCTGCTTTGTGTTGGCTTTCTTCTTTTGGGCTGGCATCGTGGGACAAGAGCTCTGAAGATGACCTGTATGATGGCAGTTCCGGCAGTGAAAGGCTGTATTCTCGTAATCCAAGGATTGGGTCCAATGAAAATCTCCAATTTTGAGATTGATCTAGTCCGGGAGTCCTTTGGTTATGTCTATTTCTGCACAAATCCTGGCAGAAGTGTATAAGCCCTTTTCCCCTCTAGAGATGTCTGTGTCTAAGAGGCGGCCTAACGAGTTGCCAATCCCTTGGAATACTACAAAGTGCCATAGATTCGCTGGGAGGTTTGGAAGTCTGACCCAGATGGGGAGTTTGGTAATAACTGCTGTAGAGGGATCGAAATCTAGGAACCAAGGCGTGAGGAATAGGCCAGCTGCTCCCCAGAACCATGGGCCACCAGTTAAGGCTTTTTGATAGTCCTCCTCAAAGGCAAACACTATGATGAAAAATCCCTTTGAACATAGAAGAACCTTGCAGTTGTTGGTCCAGTTAGAGTGGAGCCATTGGTAGAGGTCTGCTGTGCGTGGCCATAGCCCATTAAACCTGTAGATAATGCCAAATTCCACAAAATGCTGGGTTTGCTCATCCAGCCTGGGATGCATTATTTCTATGGAGGGGGTTTCCTCCAGTTTATCCACCAGAAAAGGCTTGGGCGCGTGAGCAGGTTGCACTGTTCTCTTAGGCAGCTTCACATGGACAGCGTCCTTGTAAGAAAACGCCTCAGCTGAGGATGATTGTCCTACCGCGCCCCCTCTTAGACGAAGGGTAAGAGCAATGGAGGAATTCCTCTTAATGCTGTAAAACAACAAGGGGTAAAGGTCCTCGAGTTGTTTACCTTCGTGGAGAAGTCGCTGTGCTGCAGAGGGGATCCCCAGCTTGATTTCCAATGCCTGCTTGAGGTTTTGCACTGGATCCGACGCTCTCACCCATTGAAGCAGGGTTTTGCCAGAAATAAGCTTGATTAAGATCTGGAATGAGGCAGAGTGACCAGATTTCTGCTTGCCTCTACAGATCTGAGACAACAGGCGGCTGGGGCAATGCATGGTCTTCCTTTCCTGCATTTGCCGCATGGGAAGGAGAAGAGGGGAGGCGCTCGGCATGCACACTGTGGATGCCTCGAACAAGAAGCGCACATAGTTCCTCAACAGCAAAGAATACCCGGGATATGCCTCTAACAGGTTCCTGTAATAACCATCTAGATTATTGTTTGTATCGCCTCCCCCTTGACCAGCAGAAAAATCTTCTTCATCGTCGATGCCAAACCCACTGCCATCGCCTACCAGATTCGTCTCTGGTACATACCCAGCTGATCTAACCCTAGAAAAATTCTCCCTTGTAATATCATCAGGATCGTACTTCGTCTTGGGCCTGTAGCTGGTCGGTTTCTCATCTGCAGCAACGCCATGAATGCGTTCCAGTTTTTTTCCCTGTTCCAAACCAGCCGTAAATACCATCCAGGAAATAACATTTCGCTTGCGCCTTTTCCCAAACACATTGTGTGCAATCCCTGTGCTACCAAATTTTCCATATCTGATTATATGGGTATTTTCTGCAAAGCCATCGGACTGAAGAAGCCCACTCTTAGTGGCCTGTGCATGGATCTCCATGCCCCTGGTAAGTTGCATTTGCAGAAAAAGTTCCAGTGCCTCTCCACCATGTCCCTTTTGCACATTTCTAGGGCAGAATAAGGTCTCCATGTTGGCCCTCTTCTCAGAAACAATCTCCCCTGAATCAGCACGAGAAAGCCTGTTAGGCCGAACGCCCATGAGCAGAGAAACATCAGAGAGCTCAGCTTCAGTAGCCCTGAGACCATCAAATCTAGAAATCGAACGATTGCAAGTTCCTCGACTGGGATCGAATCCAGCTATGGATAGAGAAGCATTCAAGCCTTCATCCACCAAGCCGAGCAGGAGCCCGATGGCTGCCGAAGGGAGGGAAGCGGCTGCAAGTTCTCTAGGGTTCATCGTCGGCTCTCGGATCTGAAAAAAATCTCCCCGTTCTGTTATTGTTACTTTATGCAAAAAAACATTATTGACCCTAATATTAATATTAATAAAAATAAATATGGCACATGGTATTGACCCATGGTATTCACGTGGAATGTATCCTATTTAAATGGGGGAATTAAACCAACACAGATTCATGTTTACACTAGATCTACTAAGCCCCGAGAGGGATCAAATATCGTGATATGCAAACTAGCATAGAGTGAAAAATATTTAATCCCTCTCGTGGCTTGGTAGATCAAGAGTAAAAATGGATCTTGTAATTTAATGTCACTTAAACATTTTAACTTGGTTAAAATAAAAATCAATTATTAATTTTATTGATTTTTATAAATTACTAATAATAGTTTTAAAGCTCCAGGTTTATGATAACCCATGGTATTGACACATGGTAACACTGTGGTATTCATGTGAGCATAGACTATTTAAAGGGGAAATTCTATCAGCTTAGATACATCTTAATTCTGGGCCTGCTAAGTGTTGAGAGAGATAAATAGATTTCATCCCTCTAAGAGTGGTAGATGTGGAGTTAAGATGGATATAGGTTGGTTTTTATGATAATGAAGATATTAAATAGACTTAGGAAATTATAATGTAAAAAAAATCTTAAGGTGAATGGTTAAAGCTACATTTACTCACTTCACAAAATTTAGTAAAAAATACCAAGATTTCCATTAATATTTGTTTTTCTGATTTAACAAAAAGATAAATTCAAAACAGTGAAATCTTATCACTCTTTCTACATCACCTTCGCAGAAGAGAGATAGCCGCTACCCAGGTTTCCCACCATTTTTCAAACGTTCTCAATATGATATCTGCATGAAAAAGTTAAGGCACTGATGTTGGATTAGTTGTTTGAAAAATATGCTGGTTTGTACAACCTTTCATCTTCTCTGTTATTCTTAGTTTGTTGTAATAATCTGTAGGGGTTGGGCCACTGCACCATATTGTCCTAAAAGGCGAAGATTGTGCACAAAATGGAAATTAATCCACATGTTACAACACTGTTAAAAAATGCAAGACATATGAAGGTCGTGAATTATGCTAATAAACAATTTAAATTGGGAGAGACGTAATTAAATTTTATTATTTAATTGAAGCTTTCCAATTAAAATAATAATAAATCTACATTTATATATTTATATATTGATTGGAAGGCTTTTGACAATGGTCACTTCTTTCCATTAGATTCCCTTCAGGCCTTTGGGATACCTACTACTTTCTTATATTATATAGTTGGGGCTTGCTACTTGTTGGCATGTTGAGGTAAACAAACTTGATGTTGTTGTTGTTGTTTTTTTTTTTTTTAATATCTCGCAGTTGGAGTCTATGGAATAAGAAAGAAATTTGACAACTTGACAAAAGTGGTAGAGAAAATTTTAGTATCTCTTACCTTGACAAAACTGGTGGTTAAGATCAACACCTACAAGAACTTTGTTGTGGAATATTATCAAAATTAATAGAAGGATATGAAAGAGTGTATAGTAAGAACCTTGACAAACATGGCCGCTGAAACTTGCAACATTGTTTGTACGAAGAGAAAATTATGTTTCTTTTTTCCAAACATGTATGTTAGTATATTACAGTTTAATGAATATGTTTTCCTATTATCATATATGGTTTCATACTTTAACAAAACATTCACCAAGACTTCACAATGTTTTTTTATTCATTGAAAGATTTTCCAAAATCTTACAAGATTTTATAATTTAGTGAAATATTTGCCACAACTTTACAAGATAATATAATTTGGTGAGAGATTCACCAAAAAAATTATATATACATATTATATTATTGATAAAATCACCTCGCATTTTTCCTATGTATCATGGGGATTCACCCATTTATTATACATATAAATTTAGGGTGGTTCTTAAAATTTTCCCTCGTTGACAATATGCTTATTGCAAGAAAAATCATGGAAGAGATCAAGAGATTAAAGGCTTATATTTCTAGGATGTTTGATATGAAGGATCTTGGAGCAACAAAAGATATCTTGGGCATGGAGATACACAAAGATAGGAAAATTGGAAAGCTTTGGTTATCACAACAGAAGTATGTGGAAAGAGTACTTAAAAAGTTCAGTATAAACAATGTTAAACCTGTTAATGTTCTGTTAGCTTCTCATTTTAAACTTTATTCAGTTTTGAGTCCTAGAAGTGATGAAGAAAAAAGGTATATGTCTCATGGACCATATGCAAATGTTGTAGGAAACTTAATGTATGTGATGGTATCTGCAAGACTTGACATTTCACATGTAGTTGCAGTTATCAGTAGGATCAGGGAAAATCTAGGTGAAGAACATTGACGAGCAATGAAATGGGTGCTTCGGTATCTAAGAGGCACAAGTGACCACTACATCATCTTTAATGGTAGTTAAGGATCAGTTTGTGGATATGTGGATGTTGATTATGCAGGTGATTTGGACAAAAACGAGATCTACTATAGGTTATGTCTTTACTCTTGCAGGTGGAGAAATTAGCTAGATGTCAAAGCTTCAAGAAATAGTTGCGTTGTCCACTAATGAAACAAAATATATATCTGTTTTAGATGCCCATAAAGAAGCAATCTCGTTAAAAGGTCTACTTGATCAGATTGGAAGGATGTAGGAGAAAGTGAATGTATTATTTGACAGTTAGAGTGTTATTCATTTGGCTGCAAATCCAGCTTATCACAGCAAGACCAAGCACATTGATGTAAGGTATCATTTTATGAGACATGTGATCGATGGTGGAAAAGTATCTCTCAAGAAGGTCCATACACTCGAGAATTGTGCAGACATTTTCACAAAAGCAATTACAATAGACAAGCTGCAATGGTGTTTGGCTTCTCTTGGCCTGTAGAAGAGATGATGAATGGACATGGGCAAGGGATTAGGAAAATTGTTGTCAAGGTGGAGTTTGTTGAAATATGACAACAAAATGTAATTATGGGTAAAATTTGTAAATTAATGTTAGTTAGTTTGTAACAGGATTCATAATGAGGAGTTATGTAAAGAATTTCCCATATTAATTGGGATGGCTTGAGAGGCTTGTATGATGGAGAATCATATTTGATTAATAAATATTTCCAATCCCTTGCGTCGTGGAGGTTTCCTTGACACATTGTCAAGGTTTTTCAACTTAAATACATTATGTTTATTTGTGCATGTTTATTTTCAGTTTCTCTATATTTCTTTCTTGTTTAACAACCTTAACACATTGTCAAGGTTTTACCATGTAAATACATTATGTTTACTTGGGCATGTTTATTTTCAGTTTCCTATTTAGTTTCTCTATATTTTTTTCTTGTTTAACGAGCTCCTAAGACCAACAAAAACTTTCCAGGCAATCATGGTGTACATGGTTTGAATGTTTGTTTCTTGTTTGTTATATTTAGTTCTCTTGAACCCTAACAATATCTATCCAAAGGGATACTTTTTTCTCGAAGCCGAATTCTAAGGGTGTCAATAGAATTGAACCTTTGACCTCTCAATAGCAAGCTTGAACCCAAAGTTGTCGATAGAATTGAACCTTTGACCTCTCAATAACAAGCTTGACCCCAAGGGTATCTAGAAAACTGAACCTTTGACATCTCAATAGAAAAGGTGCTTTAAGTATGGATACTCTACCAATTGAGCTAACCCACATGGTTATTTGTTTATTATTGATTATATTATATTATATTTGATGGTGGTTCACTATGGTGTATTACGATTTGGTGTAGTCTAGCTTTTTTTTTAAATTTTGGATTTTTTCCCACAATAAGATAAATATATGTTTTTGAATGCATAAATGATTTGACACTTTTAAAACACCTTAGATCGCTACGATTACATAGATTTCATGTTTAAAATTGTGATTCCAGCATATTTTTCCAAATTTTGGGAAAAACTGACCACAAGATATCCCCAAAAAAAGATTAAAATGTATACAAGCTAGAATATGACATGATTTTTCATTAATTGCAATTAATTATTTTCATTTATGATGTTGAATAAGGGTGAGCATGGTGAACTTTGGTTGATTATAGTTGACCTTATTTATCATGGTTGAACATGGCTTTTAAGGTTAACCCTTTTGACCATAGTTAACTTTGTTGACCATTTAAGTAAAGTGGATTATCATAGACCTTGTTGGCCATGTTGACCGTGATTTGCTATAGTTTACCATATTGTTTCTCATATTTGACTATGGTTAAAAATTGTTGACTATTATTCAATATTGATCACCATGGTTCACTATATTTGAATATGATTAAGTATCTTTGACCATATTGACTATGCTTAATAATGGTTCACTTTGGTTCAGACTAGTGGGTAAAGTAATGCCTGGTGTGGCGGGATGGAAGGCTCCCTATGCCTTTCACATGATTATGGTTTCGCATGATTATGGGGGAAAGCTTCCACATCTCTGTGACATGTGTCGTGCTATGATGGGGACAATGCACCTCCCACCCTCTTTGGAGAAGATCACTCCATGAGGAATGATATCCATTTAGGTTATCAATAATTTTAATGGATATTAAATTGGATTTCATTATTTATTTTAAGAAGAATAAAATATAGAAAACTAAAAGGATTATATATGAAATCAAGAAAATGAAAAAGATAAGAGAAATAATACAAATAATATTTATTTGATCTTATTAATAATCTAAGTATTATATTGATTTTTATTATTTCTATTAAAATACAAGAAAGCTTTTCCATGAGGTGTAAATTAATTGGATTTTATGAGCTTGGTTTTAATGTATAAGGATTAAACATCATAAAGAAAGAGATTGAGAATGTAAGCCACATTAAAGAACATCTTTCTTTTGATAGAATTTATTTTATAAAATATTTAATAAAAAATCCATTTAATTTTAAATAATTTAAAATAATATTTACTAATATTGATCCATTTTAACCACAACCCTAACATGCACTTAAGGTACAAATCTCTTTTATAATGTAAAAAAAAAGAAAAATGTTTAGGATCTAAGAAACTTGATCCCTCTTTATATATATATATATTATATTATATCTATAATATATATATATATATATATATATATATATATATATATATATATATATATAATATATATAATATATAATATATATTATTATATAATAAATGCATTCATAAATGAATAAATGGATTGGATGTCTTCCAAATCCCCTTAGACATTTGAATTGTCTAAACTAGTTGAAATATTCTAATAATATATTTTTTAAGTATATACAATGTGTACTTCACATTAACATAGATATTGAAATATTTGATATATAAACCACATTGTCCATATTAAAATGCTTCTTTGTTATTAATATAGATATATTTCTTATTAGACTTGGAGATTTAGCTCCTACTTAATTGACGTTTCTCCTCATTAAATGGATATGTTAATTAGTTAGATATGAGACATTTAATCCAACTAAAATAGTTCCTAGATTAGTGTTTATTTGAGAGATTTGCTCAACTAAATGATTGAGTGATTAAGATAGAGTTTTTATCTTCAACTAGTAATTCATGTATTTATATGTAATTAATTTAATGAAAAATGAGTAATTTTAGTGTGCAAATAGTTTCTCAAATTGATATCCTAGCAACTGGCTCTAGAGTAACTCCCTCAGGAGAGCCTGAGAGCCCTAGGAATATGATCAGAGACGTGAAATAAATGTAAGAGGAAATTAGCATATATATATATATATGAAATTTTTGGTGTATAAGTGTGTGGAAGTCTTCCATTTCAAAAAAAGTGGGTTAAACTCTCATATGAGATGGGCTTTGGCATTTGAGTTCACTAGTAAGCGCCGAAGGATAGCAATAAAATAAGCTTCGTCACTGCGTTGTTGGCGTGAAGATTGTAGTCGACATAACTCAAATGCTGATCGACTGATACACAAGTTATAATGCTGCGTTGTTTCACCTCAATGGTATGATTGGAGGGATCCTTCCACTAAGAACGAGATTGTGGATCTCAGAATATGATTGGTGGTTGAGGTTCTTATATGGGTCAATTTCTCTAGAAGAAAGCAATGGATGTCAGCGCTGGAAATATGGTCAGACCTGCGTCGTTTTAACATATTAATATTTTTTCTATTCTTGTTAGCCACACTCAAATTAAACTATGTATGCAACTTTCAAGACGCTACCCAATTGTTCCTGCAGTTAAATCACCATGGGAAGTGTTTGTAATAAATTAATAGAATGGAATATCGGTAATCAGTAATTTGTATGTTATGTTAAGCTCCCTCTCCCAACGGCCACCGATTTCTGGAAACCAAATGCAGTAATTTCTGGAAACCAACTGCAGTAATTTCTGGAAACCAACTGCAATCATTTCCTTAAATCATGGAAACCAACTATAATTATTCCCTTAAATTATGGAAACCAACTATAATTATTCCCTTAAATTATGGAAATCAACTGCAGTTAAATTAATTTCTTGTTGGGAGCTCCTGGAGTGGTCCATTACTCCCTCTGCAGTTCTCTATCATGAACTGTGGAACCCTTGACACATAGCCAACAAAAGCTTGATGGAAGCTTGGCTATAATACTTCTGTTTGGTCCCCAAGCTCACTAACTCAATCTCCTTCAGTTTTACACCATCAAGTTAGAGTGAGTAGAGCTTGGAAGTGCCAAATGGGTTTTGGGAACGATCTGCCTAGCTATATATAATCGTTTAAGCCCTGTGACAATTCATCTCTTCTCAAGTGAGCTTCGTATAGTTACTTCCTCAGATCTAAGGAGAGAGCCCGTATATGGTTTCGTCATTGTTTTGCAAAACAAAGAAAATCATTCTCGAATCTGAGCGCTTGAACGTTACCCTGTTGTTTTTGGCAAGTGTTTTTAGACACGATAAAGTGTGAAGGAGTTCAAGGTTTTTACATTGGATATTCGACCATGGAGATAATTATGGCAACTCATCTGTGTCTCTTTATAGATTATTAGTTAATAAACGAATGTTATTTCCTAGGTTTCGATTTGCACCAGAAACCTTCGTTGGATTTTTCTTTTCTCCACATAATCCAATGTTCTC
This sequence comes from Pinus taeda, assembly GCA_000404065.3. Classification (NCBI taxonomy): domain Eukaryota; kingdom Viridiplantae; phylum Streptophyta; class Pinopsida; order Pinales; family Pinaceae; genus Pinus; species Pinus taeda. The sequence goes on from APFE030002440.1 coordinate 116,896, forward strand.
TTCCTGAGCAAGCATCAATGGCCGGAGATATGTTTTCTTGGGCATCAAGCTTTTTATGCTTCTTTTCGATTCTTTGAAGTGTTTTATTCCACATTAAAGAATCGTTATTATGCTTTCATATGGTATCATATCCCATCTTATCTCTGCCTTGGTGTTTATATACATGCTCTATTATGCTAATGTTATATTTTGAGAATTTTCTGAATTAAGGCATTTATTTGGAAATATGTTTAATTTTTGCTCAATTTTTTTGCTTATAATATTTTTTTTGGTTTAATTATATGCAATTTGGATAATTGTTGTGCAAAATTTATTAACTATGCTCATATTTAATTTGCATAAATTGATTATTTCTGCTCTAATTAAAACATGCTATTTTGGATGAGAATATGAGACCCATTGTTAAAAGTTATGCATGTATACTATAGTTTTATTTATGCAAATTATCATTAAATAATGTCTAGTGATCCATATAATTTTAATTGATTAGAGAATAGCCACAACATCTCTAATTAAATAATATTATATATTATGATTAATTAAGATCACATATAAAGAATATTTAGATATTAATTGTAATTAACTATACTAAATAAATAAATTTTATCCTACATGAATTTTTATTATATTTATATAATTAATTAAGGATAAAATATTCATAACTTACCCACAAGAATTATGAATTAATAGTTTTATCATAAAGTTCAAATCTAAGATAGAATTTTATATTGAATTATAATCATAATATACCCTTTAGAATTATGAATTAAGTGAATAATTTGATAAATTCTATCATAAAGAAGAATTGAATTTGCTTGAATTGAAAATTTAGTCCACAGACAATTTTTATGTCATTAGATTCAATTTAAAGCATGATTTACAATGGTAAAGCATGGAATTTTATTTAGGCCTCAAATTTTAACATAAGCACGTGATCTTTAATTTTATGCAGTTGTATAACCTGCAAATTTCTCTGATATTCGTTGTGATATCCCTGAACTTAAGGGAGATAACTATAAGGTCTGGAAGGAGAGAGTTCTCCTTCATTTGGGGTGGATGGACATAGACTATGTTATTAGGAAAGACGAACCACCAGCACTCACTAATACCAGCACTACAGTGGAAATCACGCTTTATGAACGATGGGAGTGATCTGATCGCCTAAACATGATGTTCATTAAGACTAAAATCTCAGCTGGTTTTCGTGGTTCCGTTGATCAGCATGAAAATGTCCGAGACTTGCTGAAAGCCATTGATGATCAATTTTTCACTTCAGATAAAGCACTAGCAAGCACCCTAATCATGAAGTTCTTATCCCTAAGGCTCACCAGTGTGAAAGGTGTGTGTGAGCACATCATGCAAATGAGGGGCACTGTGGCTCAATTGAAGAAACTCGAGGTTGAAATATCATAGTCTTTCATGGTGCACTACATCCCGAACACCCTTCCGCACCAATACGGACCCTTCAAAATCTCATACAACACACATAAGGATAAATGGTCAATTAATGAACTCATGATCATGTGTGTTTAAGAGGAAGAGAGATTGGTGATGGAACTGGGAGAAAGTGTAATGTTGGCAACGCGTGGAAAGGGAAAATCTCAAGCCAATAAGAAAGGGAAAGGTAAAGTACCTCCCCAAGCTGATATCAAGAAGGATTCCAAGTGTTTCTTCTGTAAAAAGAAGGGACACATGAAGAAGGAATGCGCAAAATTTCAGAAATGCCTTGCGGACAAAGGTAATCCAATATCGTTTGTTTGTTATGAATCTAATATGGTTAATGTCAATATTAACACCTGGTGGATTGATTCTAGATTAACAATTCACATTTTGAATTCCTTACAAGGTTTGCAAAACCTAAGGAAACCAGTGGGAAGTGAGAAAAGCATCTTATCAGGAAACAAGATGGGCTCACATGTGGAAGCTATAGGAACATGCTATTTAACTTTAAGTAGTGGCTTTGTTTTAGAATTAGAAAAGACCTTTTATTTTCCAAGTTTTTCTAGAAACTTGATTTTAGTTTCAAGGCTTGTACATTTTGGATATTCCTTTAACTTTTCAGAAACATCCTTCAGTTTATTTTATAAATCTGATTATGTTGGGAATGGTCTTTACTGTATTAATTTACAAAACAATGTCACTTATGATTTAATGCATGTTCACACTGGCACTAAAAAATTTGTTATTAATGAAGATTCCTCTAAATTATGGCACTAGAGACTAGGTCATATCTCCATAGAAAGAATTAAAAGATTAGTAAATGAAGGGGTACTTAATACTCTGGATTTTACTGATTTTGAGACTTGTGTGGACTGAATAAAGGGAAAGTAGACCAACAAGTCAAATAAAGGTGCCAATAGGAGTTCAGACATATTAGAGATCATACATACTGATATATGTAGTCCATACATGGACACACATGGTCAGAGATACTTCATCTCCTTTATAAATGATTACTCACGATATATGTATCTCTACATGCTTCATAAAAAGAGCAAAGCATTAGATGCCTTTAAGATCATTAAGGTTGAAGTAGAGAAACAATGCAGCAAGCAAATTAAGATCGTGAGATCAGATAGAGGTGGAAAATATTATGGTAGATACACAGAAGATGGACAAGCACCTGGGCCATTTGCAAATTTTCTTTAGGAGCATGGGATTGTTGCCCAATACACCATGCCTAGTTCACCCAACTAGAATGGTGTAGCAAAAAGAAGAAACCGAACATTATTGGACATGGTGTGAAGTATGCTTAGCAACTCCAATCTTCCTAAATCCTTGTGGACTAAAGCACTTAAGATAACAGTGTATATATTAAACCGAGTTCCAACCAAGGTTGTTCCTAAAACACCATTTGAATTATGGAAAGGTTGGAAACCGAGTTTGTGACATATGCGCATTTGGGGATGCCCGTCTGAAGTGAGAATATATAATCCACAAGAGAAGAAGCTAGACCCAAGGACCACTAGTGGGTATTTCATTGGATATGCTGAAAGGTATAAACGTTACAGATTTTATTGTCCATCTCACAGCACTAGGATTGTGGAATCAAGAAATGTAAAGTTTCTTGCAAATGACTTGATCAATGGGAGCGATCAAACCAGGAACATAGTTTCTGAGAAGGATCATTCATAATCTCAACCTTCCACCTCAAGTGATAGATTGGTTATTGTTCATAGCACCCCTCAAGTACAAACTGGTGTTGAACAACCAATTGTTGAAGTTCCATAAGCTGCTGACGACATTCCAGTAGATCAGGTAGTTCAAGAGTTGCCAAGAACCTTTGAACAACCAGTTGAACCACATACTTCTCAGGAAGATGATGGTACAACATTAAGAAGATCTACTAGACCAAAGAGATCAAAAATTCCTAACGATTATGTTGTGTATTTGCAAAAATCTGACTACAACATTGGAGTTGAAAATGATCCCAAGTCGTTTTCACAAGCCATGAGTTGAAAAGAATCAAAATTATGGTACGATGCCATGAAGGAAGAGATGAATTCTATAAAGAGTAACGAAGTTTGGGATTTTGTTGAGTTACCTAATGGTGCAAAAGCCATTGGATGTAAATGGGTCTTTAAGATAGAGAAAGACTCATTGGGAAACATTGAGAGATACAAGGAAAGACTCGTTGCTAAGGGATTCACTTAGAAAGAAGGAATCGACTACACAAAGACTTTTTCTCCTATATCTAAGAAAGATTCCTTGCGCGTTATTATGGCATTAGTAGCACATTTTGAGTTGGAGTTGCAACAAATGGATGTGAAAATGACATTTATCAATGGAGATCTAGAGGAGGAGATTTACATGAAACAACCTAAAGGATTCCCCTCTAGTGATGGTGAGAAATTGGTTTGCAAGCTCAAAAAATGATTATATGGTTTAAACAAGCATCCTGCCAACGGTATTTGAAATTCCACAATGTAATTTATTCTTTTGGTTTTGTAAAAAACATTATGGATCATGTATATACCTGAAAGTCAGTGGGCGTAAAATCTGTTTTCTTGTTTTATATGTGGATGACATTTTTCTAGCAACCAATGATAAGGGTTTTTTGCATGAGGTGAAACAATTCCTCTCTAAAATTTTTGATATGAAGGATATGGGTGAGGCATCTTATGTTATTGGCATTAAGATCCATAGAGACAGATTTTGAAGCATCTTGGGTCTGTCTCAGGAAACCTATGTTAATAAAATTTTAGAGAGATTTTGGATGAAGGATTGTTCACCAAGTGTCGCTCCCATTGTGAAGGGTGATAGGTTCAATTTGAACCAATGGCCAAAAAACGACTTTGAAAGGGAACAAATGAAGAACATTACATATGCTTCTATTGTCGGAAGCCTAATTTATGATCATGTTTGCACAAGACCTGACATTGCATTTGTTGTGGGAATGTTGGGACGATATTAGAGTGATCCAGGTTTAGACCACTAGAGAGCTAAAAAGAAAGTAATGAGGTACCTTCAAGGAACCAAAAACTACATGCTTATGTATGGACGGACGAACAATTTGGAAGTAATTAGCTACTCAGATTTTGACTTTGCAAGATGTGTTGATTCATGCAAATCAACATCAGGATATATTTTTATGATGGTTGGTGGAGATGTATCATGGAGGAGTGCCAAGAAGACCTTGATTTCCACTTCCACTGTGGAAGTCGAGTTCGTCTCCTCTTTTGAGGCTAATTTACATGGTGTATGGCTTAAGAGTTTCATTTTTGGGCTTAGAATTGTAGATTCTATCTCTAAGCCATTGAGAATGTATTATGACAATTCAACTGTTGTTTTTATGGCTAAAAACAACAAAAGTGGGAGTCAAAATAAACACATCGACATTAAGCATTTAGCTATGAGGGAACATGTTAAAGAAAATAAAGTGGCCATTGAGCACGTTAGCACTGGGTTGATGATCACTGATCCTTTGACTAAGGGCATGCCACCATTTAAATTCAAGGATCATGTAATGAGTATGGGACTTGGTTCCATTATGTAGTTTCTCATTGTATGGACAATGTTATTTTAATGAAATTCTTAATTATTGTGATGTTTCTCATATTTATGTGCACCTTAATTTGATTTGAGAAAATTCATCTCTGTAGGACCAAGAATAAACATAAGGTTTATTAATTAAGAAATTATTGCCACATAAATTATAAAAGAAATAAATACATAGTAATACATGGAAGATAATACTCATCATCAGAAGACTTATTGCTATGATTCATGTATCTATTACTTAATACAGATTATCAATCAGTTTTAAGATGAGACATTAAGATTGGAAGTATGGACCAAGTGGGAGAATGTTAAGCTCCCTCTCCCAACGACCACCGATTTCTGGAAACTAAATGTAGTAATTTATGGAAACAAACTACAGTAATTTATGGAAACCAACTGCAGTCATTTCCTTAAATTATGGAAACCAACTGCAGTTATTTCCTTAAATTATGGAAATCAACTGCAGTTAAATTAATTTCTTGTTGGGAGCTCCTGGAGTGGTCCATTACTCCCTCTACAGTTCTCTACCATGATTTATGGAACACTTGACACATAGCCAACTGAAGCTTGATGGAAGCTTGGTTATAAATACTTCTGTTTGGTCCCCAAGCTCACTAACTCAATCCCCTTCAATTTTACACCATCAAGTTAGAGTGAGCAGTTCTTGGAAGTGCCAAACAGGTTTTGGGAACAATCTGCCTAGCTCTATATAATCGTTTAAGCCCTGTGACAATTCGCCTCTTCTTAAGTGAGCTTCGTACAGTTACTTCCTCAGATCTAAGGAGAGAGCCCATATATGGTTTTGTCATTGCTCTACAAAACAAAGCAAATCATTCTCAACTCTGAGTGCTTGAGCATTACCCTGCTGTTTTTGGCAAGTGTTTTTAGACATGATAAAGTGCAAAGGCGTTCGAGGTTTTTACATTGGATATTCGACCACGGAGATAATTATGGCAACTCATCTGTGTCTCTTAATAGCTTATTAGTTAATAAACAAATCTTATTTCCTAGGTTCCGTTTTGCACTAGAAACCTCCATTGGATTTTTCTTTTCTCCACATAATTCAACGTTCTCTTCTTGAGCAAGCATCAATGGCCAGAAGTATGTTTTCTTGGGCATAAAGTTTTTTAGGATTCTTTTGAATGTTTTATTCCGCATTAAAGAATCGTTATTATGCTTTCATGTTATGGGTCGAGGTTGTCATTCTATTTATTTAACTTTGATGGAAGAATTAGCACATTTACATGTGTAGCAACCATCGGGGAAAATTTTAAGAACCACCCTAAATTTATATGTATAATAAATGGGCTAATCCCCATGATACATAGGAAAAATGGGAGGCGATTTTATCAATAATATAATATGTATATATAATTTTTTTGGCGAATCTCTCACCAAATTATATTATCTTGTACAGTGATGGAGAATCTTTCACTGAATTATAAAATCTTGTAAGATCTTGGCAAATCTTTTACTGAATAATAAAACATTGTGAAGTCTTGGCAAATGTTTTGTTAAAGTATGAAACCATATATGATAATAAGAAAACATATTCATTAAACTGTAATATACTAACATACATGTTTGGAAACAAGAAACATAATTTTCTCTTCCTACAAACAATGTTCCAAGTTTCAATGGTCGTGTTTGTCAATGTTCTTACAATACACTCTTTCATATCCTTCTATTAGTTTTGATAATATTCCACAACAAATTTCTTATAGGTGTTGATATTGACCACGAGTTCTGTCAAGGTAGCAGAGATTAATCTTTTCTCTACAACTTTTGTCAAGCTAAAACTTTTTTCAAGTTATCAATTTTTTTCTTATTCTATAGACTCCAATTGCGAGATAAAAAAAAACACATCAGTTTGTTTACCCGCCAACAAGTAGCAAGCCCAACTATATTATAAGAAAGTATTAGGTATCCCAAAGGCTTGAAGGGGATCTAATTGAAAGAAGTGACCATTGTGAGAAGCCTTCCAATTAATATATGAATATATAAATGTAGATTTATTATTATTTTAATTGGAAATCTTCAATTAAATAATAAAATTTAATTATGTCTCTCCCAATTTAAATTGCTTATTAGCATAATTCACTACCCTCATATGTCTCCCATTTTTTAATAGCGTTGTAACATGTAGATTAATTTCTTTTTTGGTGAACAATCTTCACCTTTTAGGAAAATATGGTGCAATGGCTCCACCCTACAGATCATTAGGACAAACTAAGAATAGCACAGAAGATGAAAGGTTGTACAAACCAGCTTATTTTTCAAACAATAATCCAACATCAATACCTAAACTTTTTCATGAAGATATCATATTGAGAATGTTTGAGAAATGGTGGGAAATCTTCTGTGAGGGTGATGCGGAAAGAGTGAAATGGTTTCACTGTTTTGAATTTTTTTTGTTAAATCACAAAAACCAATATTAATGGAGATATTGGTATTTTTTACTAAATTTTGTGAAGTGAATAAATGTAGCTTTAACCATTCACCTTAAGATGTCTTTACAATATAATTTCCTAAGTCTATTTAATATCTTCATTATCATAAAAACCAACCTATATCCATCTTAACTCCACATCTACCACTCTTAGAGGGATTAAGTCTATTTATCCCTCTGGCACTTGGTAGACCCAGAATTAAGATGGATCTATGATGATAAAATTTCCCCTTTAAATAGTCTATGCTCACATGAATACCATGGTATTACCATGGGTCAATACCATGGGTTATGCTTAAAAATTACTATTAGTAATTTATAAAAATTAATAAAATTAATAATTGATTTTTATTTTATTTTTTATTTTAACCAAGTTAAAATGTTTAACATACATTAAATTACAACATCCATTTTTACTCTTGATCCAGGAGGGATCAAATATTTTTTCACTCTATGCTAGTTTGCATATCATGATATTTGATCCCTCTCGTGGCTTAGTAGATCCAGAGTAAAAATGGATCTATGTTGGTTTAATTCCCCCCTTTAAATACGCTACATTCCACGTGAATACCATGGGCTAATACCATGTGCCATTTTTATTTTTATTAATACTAATATTAGGGTTAATAAGGTTTTTTTGCATGGTATTAATAATAATCTAGCCCATGGTATTTGGCCTATAGTATTTTGTCCATAGGTTTCACCTAAATATAAAGAATTTTTTAAATATATGCTAGTTTGCATATCACGATATTTGATCCCTCTCGGGGCTTAGTAGATCCAGAGTAAAAATGGATCTATGTTGGTTTAATTCCCCCCTTTAAATAGGCTACATTCCACGTGAATACCATGGGTTAATACCATGTGCCATTTTTATTTTTATTAATACTAATATTAGGGTTAATAATGTTTTTTTGCATGTATTAATAATAATCTAGCCCATGGTATTTTGGCCCTATAGTATTTGCCCATAGGTTTCAACTAAATATAACGAATTTTTTTAAATATAAGGTGACTTTATGAAGTAAATATAAAAAAAAATGTTTTATTTATTTTACCATAACATCTCGTTTATTTATATTTTTATTAATTTACCATACCAATAGGATTCACTTAAATAAAACCTCTTTTTTGAGCCTTCATAAATAGGAAAAAAGGTTTTATGGACTAAATATAAAAAGGTTTTTATTTATTTACCATAACATCTAGTTTATTTTTATTTTTATTTATTTACCATACCTTTTGAGTAAGTATAAAAAGAGGTTTTATTTATTTACCATACCTCCACTTTATTTATAATTTTATTTGTTTACACCATTTCATAGATGACTTATGACTTATGGAGTAAATATAAAAAATGTTTTATTTATGTATCATAGCTCTCATTTATTTATATTTTTATTAATTTACCATACCTCTTTTATAAATATGGTATTTGGCCCATGGGATTCACTTAAATAAAACTATTCTTGAAAATTAGGGTGAATGGAAGGTTGTAACGCCTAATTTGAAGGGCTAAATTTACCTTTTTTACCCTCTCTCTTAAAATAAGGTGGGCTAACGTCCATACCTAATTTTTTATAGAATACATTTGAGGTGATTTGTAAAAATGTACTATGATAGAAAATATTCGGCCATTAAAAATTTAAAACCCCTTAATTTCGCCAAAGGACGAAAATTCGTCCCTAAAATTTTCCATGGCAACCATGCAATTGGAAATGCATCCACTGGACAAATTGGTCAAGGGTTTTTGAAACAAATCGCAGAAAGATTGTCAAACATATCTGCTGATTTTACACACCCTCACCTTCCAGCTTTCTAGAATCAAACCAAGAAGAAGTAGGATACAGTTTGAATATATTAATGGCGTTGGAAGATAGTGCTATGTGAGCCTGTCAAAAGATGATATTGATCCATCTGATGAATCTGGCGATGGTGCAACTTTCAAATTTATTAATTTCTAATTAGTCATTAATAAACTCACTTCTCATGCAAATTAGGGATATCTTCCAAATATCCTCAGAAAATATCAAAAATGCATGATTTCTAGTTTCCTGGACTTCAAAGCATATCCTATAGAGCACTCGGATACTTGGTCAGAGTTTGGATATGACAAGCCAGCTTGTTTAAAAATATTTGAAATCCTTTGGAGAAACTATAGGTGGTGATATGGTTATATTATTGATACACTAATTTTTGTATTATTTTTGTCTATAAATTAAGTGATTATGAATTTAATAATCAGGTAAACAGAACATTTTATAAAAATGACTTTAGATACATTTTATATCTTTATGGTTACTGTAGATAATTGGTGGTGTATTTGGGCAGTTGGGAGTTCGACATAAAATAACTAGTAGTTTAATTATGCAAATAGGTGATTGATTGTGTCCGAAGCAATATGGATGCTTTGAGATGCTGTGACTTCGGATGGTTTAAGAGACTTTGGGAGTTTGAGAGTAAAACTTGGGAATCTAGTTTTCCAATTACACCTTTACTGGGGTTATTTAAAGAAGCTAATGAAAATTGTGCAAACATAATGACCAAAGAGGAGTACTCATTACATGAGGGACTTGGAGATTTAGCTTGTACTTGTCTTGTGCATATTAATTGATGTTTCACCTCATTAAATGGATTTGTTAATTAGTTGGATATGAGATGTTTAGTCCAACTAAAATAGTTCTTAGATTAATGTTTAGTTGATATTTGTTCAACTAAATGATTGTGTGGTTAAGATAGAATTTCTATCTTCAACTAGTGATTGATGTATTTATATGTGTGATTAATTTAATGAGAAATGAGTAATTTTGGTGTGTAATTGGTTTCTCAAATATTAATACGTAATTAGGCTTTATTTATTTATTTATTTTTAATTACTTGTTCTTTTTACACATTGAAATGTTCTGTTATGATAAATATTGAAATAATTCTTTTGTTATGGTAATTCATATTGAAATATTGTGAAAATTTATAATTTTTATTTTTAATTACATTTTCTTTCTTTAAATTGATTAAAATTATGATATTTAACATAGAGGAATAGGGAAATATCTTTAATACATCTCTCTTTTATGTTTTATAAAAGATCTCTTTTATGTTTTATAACACATTTAATATAATATCTATAAAAAAATATGCATGAATTAAAAATGGATCACAAAAGCATTCCACATCTTCTTCATAATAAGCTGTAAAATACCTATCTTTTTCTTAATAACCTATAAAATACCTCTTTTAAAAAATTAAAAAACAACTTCAAATATATATAACATCTTACTTTGGCATAAATTATTCTTACAAGTAATTAAAATTATTCCCGTAAATCGGTTAGCAACATCTTGCTTGGAATCAATTATTCTTTTAATTCTTTAATCCAAAAATCGCATTTATTCTTAAGAGAATTAAAATTACATTTATTCACTTATATTTATTCGAGTGTAAGACCTATACATTCTAATTATTATCACGAAAATTAGAGATGGTGCACTAGCTTTCAGAACGAATTCATTCCAAAATGACCCCGCCATTATGCTGCGGTGAAGTTAGAGAATAATACATAACAATAATATGCTGTGCTCAAGTTGGAGAATAATGCAGGATATAAAACATAATAATAATAATAATAGATGTTTTTTAAATACATCAACGATCAAATTAAAAGTGTATTCGGCCAAATAATTGATGTCATAAGGATCTTTGTTTCCGGGTGTGACTTCTGTTATTCGATAAGTATTTGTATATTTAATAATTGTGAGCAATTTCACTTTTTAGTTAGCCTTTTTTTTATGCAAACCCTCAAAGTTGGGGTTAGTATTGAAATACCGGGTGTTGATAATGGAATTGTTACGTCTCAACCACCTAAAGGGTTTCTACAGTTTGAGTAGCCATCGTTCGATCCGAAACCCTAAGGATCGAGGGTGGCAATCAAGCGACTTGCCAAGTCATTTCTACACAAGTCTCCCATCATATTACATGAGACATGGGCTGTAACTATAGTAGCAGGTCCAATTAACATATTTACAATTACATAAAAAACTTGAAATAATAATTGCATTGGGATAAATATAATTGCATTGCATCCGAATAGAGGAAACAAATTAATTAAAATTTCAATATTGCTTAAATTTCTGAATTATATTTTTTTTAGGAATGACAATATTAATGAAAAAGAAGGCTTTGGAATGTTTTGAGCATTGGTATCAATGATTTTTTTAAACGATAATAAATAATTAAAATGTTTAAATTTTTCAAAAATAAAATATTTAAGTTTTTAAAAATAAAATATTTAAAATATTTAATTGGTAATTGGTAAAAAATATTAATCTATTTTTTTAGATTTTCAATTTTGAGAAATTTAGTATTGTAAATATTATATAGAATGTACATTTTGGATCTTCAGGAAAATTGTGGCTCTTTGGATCTTATTATATGGATCTTTCTATGTAACTCAGACAGTGTTTATATTATTTTAATATAAGAAAATGTGGTTTTTCTTCTGAAAAAAAAAAATATTATATAGAATTGAATTGCGATGGGAACTTTTGACATTTTTAGAAACACACTATGTTTATTTTTATGAATAAAAGAGAATTTCTAATAATGATATGAGAATTTTTTTTGAATAATGATATGAGAATGTTGAAGAAAATATATAAATAAGGGAAAAGATGAACGGGAAAAACAATTTTTTTTTAATTAAACTCAAAATTTATTTTAGTCACTATTAGTATTATTTAAAAATTTTAAATTTTTAACTTGATAAAAAGAAGATAAAAGGAGTCTGCATGGAGTAGCTCAAGTGGCAGTGACAGTGGAAATGAAGTCTCACCGAACCGGAAGTCTTGGGTTCAAATCTTGGGCTACCCTTCCCCCGTAGTGGAGTATGTAATGGACATGAAAATTGGAGAGTCCCACCAAAGCTTACAAAAAAAAAAAAAAAAAAAAGATAAAGGGAGCAAAAATTATATTAAACTCAAAATTTATTTTAGTCAAAATTACCTATTAGTATTATTTAAAAATTTTAAATTTTTAACCTGATAAAAAGAAGATAAAGGGAGCAAAAATTATATTAAACTCAAAATTTATTTTAGTCAAAATTACCTATTAGTATTATTTAAATTTTTTTATTTTTTAACAGGATAAAAAGAAGATAAAGGGAGCAAAAATTAAAAAAGCAAATTGATAAATTTATTTAAATAAAAAAGTTAATAATAAAATTACCTCATATATACATACATATGTATGTATATATGGGGTAATTTAAAACAAAGAAGGTAAAAATGGGGGAAAGTAAAGAATAATAGCTAGACTAAATGAAATGGGGGATATTAATTAAAGATTAGTAGAGGCTTGAAAAGTACAAAAATGTTAAGAATAAACGAAAAATAAAAATAGAAAGAAAATAAAGAGAATAATGGAATGAAATGAAGTGATAATTAGGAAGGAAGGGCAGGGGAAAAGAGAATAAAGAGATAAATTTAAAAGCAATAGAGAAAGCGTTAGAAGATTTATGAATGAGGGGGGAAGTATCACCAGATTAAAAAAATGGTGCTTTCAGAATAAAGAACCTATGATAGATGATGGAAAATGAGATATAGGAATAAAATAAAAAACTGAAAATTAGAGGAAATACATAGAGATATCCAATGGGAAAGATCAATGAGAGATATAGGAAGGAAAGTATGTTAAAGAGGGAAAGGATAGACAAGACTGTTTCAATATGAAAATCAACCTTGGTCAAACATGGTTCAACATATTATCGTGACAAAGATTGTCTCAAGATGAAAATCAATCATGACCAATCATGGTCGAATGTCACATTATGACAAACGTTACCTTAATATGAAAATCAATCATGGTCTAATGTCAGATTGTAACAAAGATTGTCTCAGTATGAAAATCAATCATGATCAGCAATGGTCCAATGTCACATTGTAACAAAGATTTTGCCAATATGCAAATCAACCATGACCGACGATGGTAAAGCATATGTATATTAGGGTTTAATATTATTCCCTTGGGTTTTTAGTTTTAATCACTTACATTTATTAGTCCCTTGGGTTTATAATACCAATCACTTGGGTTTAAAAATGTAATGGTTTATCCGTTGGGTTTAATATTATTCCCTTGGGCTTTCAGTTTTAATCCCTTGGGTTTATAATATTACTCTTGTTGGAGCATCTGGTAAAAAGAGGATAAAATCCAAGTTTGACTTTTTTTAACTAGATTTTTTATCAATTATTTTTTGTTCGTTCGAACTTGATTTTGTTGCTTGGAGAACACCTTCATTCATAGAAAGAGATACATGGAGCAAAATTTTTTTTCTTTTTCTTTTTTTCATTTCTTTTCTTAGGCCTACTAGCTACCTCAATGATGTTTTCAACTAGTAGGTATGCCTAGGCACCTCAAAGGAGGTTTTCACCTAGGATCTTTTCATTTTTTCTCTTTTTTCTTTCCAACCCACTGACCATCTCAAGGAGGTTTTTAATCATTGAGAAAATATCAGGCACCTCAAAGGAGATTTTCACCTGATATTTTATTTTTTCTCTTATTTTCTTTCCTCTTTTTTTTTTTTAATTCCTCTATTATACGCTACTTAAAAAAAAAAGAAAATCTCTTTCAAGTGTAGGAATACTTCCAATGGAGGCATGTTCATAACAAGATTACAGATAAAATCATGTGTAGGCCATGAAATATATTTTTTGACATGTATTTGAAAATGAGAGAACAATTGCTTTGACTTTTATGACGCCAAGCATTTTTTAAGAGAGTGGTGCTTTTGCTTAGTGATTGTCAAGAAGAAAATTTCAATATAGTTTTGATGCTCTTGGTTCACTTTATCATCTAGGTCATTATATATACCTTCTTCTTCCATGCCAATCAAATCTTCTAAATTTTCTAATTAGTCCCTTGAACACATAAAGGATCTGATGATAAGCATAACAAAAATTCTTCAATCTCAGGCTCTAATGGTTGCTTTCCATAAAATGTAATACATGATTCTTCTTGATCATCTTCTTCTAGATGTTGTTATTTAATGAGAGCAAGATAATATTTTTTTTCCAATAGTCTTCCTGATCTAAGATGAATACCATTTATATCAAGAGGATTTGTTTGGAAGCATTGTACCTCAACATGGTAAGTGGGCTGAGTTACTTTATTGTTTGGGTTCAGAAATGGTTATATAGGTAGTTGAGTGGAAGTAGATCTTTGAGATGAATGTGGTTGAGGTTCATATTATGGTGGAGGTGGGTGGTATGGATAGCATGGAGTTAGGTATGGAGGATATTGAGAGAAATATTGAGGATATTGTGGATTTCTCCCATATGGTCCTTGCCAACCTTGTTTCAAAGATTGATTTTGGGGTTGAGATGGCCAAGGTAGCCAAGGAAAGGGTGTGTTCCAATCTCTTTGAGATGGTTGTGCATAACCTTGAAATTGTGAATTGGGCATGGTAAATTTTAGGGGCTAATATTCGTAGGTGGGCTAATTTTCAATGATTTTTCCAAAAAAAATTCACCAAATTCCTTTTTTAATAAAATGATTCGCCCAAATTTTACAATATAAAATTATTTTACCTTACAAATCGCCAACATTAGATAGAGAGTATATATAAAATCATTATATATTTGACTAATTTCACAATTACATCAATAAACATTCTATAGTCTGCATATTAGGGGCTAGTGAGATTCGCCGATGTTTTCAAACTTCAAGATAATTTTCCATCCTTAAAATTTTCCCTAGAATTGGATTCTTTCAACATACCAAGTAGGTTGCCATGATCTTCTTGGAGCTACATAATAGAGTTTCTTTGGTGATTGACTTGCTCGACTGTCCTCCTGGTAAGCTTCCTTCAAACTTGGTAATAATGGACAATATTTAGTAGCATGTAATTATGCATGGATAACACAAATATCATCATCCTATTTTTTCTCAGTTTTCATTCTTAACATTTCTACTTGCTCACTTAGATTGCCAAAGAATTTGTTTTTTAAAGTTATTAAGAAAATTTTCAAGTTCAACTGGACTGATCCACTATGATGTTGATTTACTTACTCTTGCCCTTCCTCTTGATATGCATTTGCATGTTTCACAAATTTCTTCAAATGATAATTGGTATACATCACCTCTACTCATGAGATCAAGGAGATCAATCCAATCATCTCTAATTGTTCTAAGTAAGAGGGTTTTTAGTATGTCAAATCCTAAATGATGTAATTTTTCTCTCTTAGATTTACACATAAATATTTCTATTAGATCCTCAAGGTTCTCATTTATTCTTTATTCATTCTAAATATTTATTTTCTAAGATCATGGTCTTTATATTTTTCAAGAGTTCTATTTTGCATATCATTCCATGATCTTATTTAATTAGTTCCTAAACTCATGGACCATTTAAGATATCTATCCTTCAATGTTGTCGGAAACAATATCAAAATTTTGAGTGTTTAATAAGTAACCATAAGATCTACAAAGTATTCCAAATTCAAAGAGAAATTTTTTTAGATCGTCTGAATTCATAACATGGAAGTTGGGAAGGAATGATGGAGGTATGTTCTTCATATGAACACTGACATCAATATATTGAATGGGAAATCCAAGATGATCCTCTTCACTGTCATAATCTCCATCCATTTCTTATACCTTCTCTGACACCTCTTCTTTTTCTACCTACAAAAGTGGAAGGTGATGTGGTTCTCACTACATAACAAGGTTAAATGGGGGGTTTTGGTGTTGGAGAAGTATTTTTTATTTTTATTAAAAAAAATTGAATGAGAATGGTAATTCAATATTTTTTCTTTTGAAATGAAATACGCCGAATGCAATTTTTTGTTTGTTGTAGAAAATAAAATGAATGAACCAACTAGGGAAGAAAACAATGCATACTTTGGCACCTCCCTAGCAACGAGGCCAAAAAGTGATGAGCCCTAGTATTGTAATAAAAATGTTGCAAATCCTAAGGCTACCAACTTAAATTATCAACCCGAGGTTCGTGCAAACTTAGAAGGTGTTGACAGTATATGTGGAGCATACAATGTGTCCTTCTTTCGTTGATTTGATGCAATGAAGTGGATATCATGAAATTAGGCCTAAACTAATTGAAAAAATGGAAATGATGCTTTTCTTAGGTTCATAAATGTAAATATTAGGTTATTTGCATAAATGTAAATTTTATGCTATTTGCAAGAATGTAAAAACTAGTCTAATTGCAGAATGCAAAAATTTGCTTTGAAAAGAAACTAATCCTATGCAAGAACAACACTTTGTAATTCAAATACTAAGGGCATGAATTCAAAGAAATAGTCCTAATCTACTTTTCATGGGAAAATCACGCTCTTAATCAATGTGTTCAAAGGTTCTTGACTAGAGTAACAAAACTCATATACATTTCATAAGAAAATCACCATTATCATTCAATTTAGAAATATGTCACCTAATTCTAATTGCAAATTTGTATTTGCAGTGAGAAAAAGGCAAGTTAGAAGTGGTATTGGGTCTTCCTCCATATTGTATTTAGAGCCTATGGGTCATTATTCAAGCCTAAGAGACAAAAACAAAGATTTTAGTGCAAATTTGGTCAAGTTTACACGGTGTTGTAGGACTGATACTCCTTGAGATAACTTGTTGAATGCCCAAATAATAAAATGGAAATGAGATGGGAATTTTTTTTATTAAGTAGGATGTCTTAGGATTCCAAGTGGAATCATTCAAAAATGCCACTGTTAAAATGTGCTAAACAATAGCAGAAAATTACTACTCTAAAAATAAGAAATTCAAGAATTAGTGAGCTAGTTAACCTATCAAATGCCTAAACTAATCAAGTGAAAATTATATGGGGTAAATTTTGTTATCAACTTTAATGTTTTTATGACCCAATACAAGTATAATCAAATCAAAAGGAACTCATTAACACATTCTAAAAATTAGCAGAAAATTACTACTATGTTGTTGCAAGAGACTTCCAAAAATTCTAGATTTGTGAACTAGTAAACCAATCCAAGTAGCTCAATGATGAATATGAATTTTCAAAGATGTTTTAAGGATGCATCATGCTTCTGAATCTATAATTAACTTGCAAAAAAACACACTTCAATCATTTAACCAATGTAACCTACAACAAAGAAGCATGAATAGTAAATGCAGAAATAAGAGATGCAAGTGAAAAAGACATTCAAAGGAAATACATAAATTATACAAGAGGACTCTAAGGCTCCTAGGATGGACAAGCCCAAGGATAATCAAATTCCTATGAAGGAAACCAAGATTTAGAAGCTAAAAATGGCACCAAACTTCATTATTTGAATCAATCTAAGTACATCCCTACTAGAAATGAAAGTGGAATGGTTAAATAACAAGTTTGCTCCACAAGATAACTAATAAATACATGCCCCTAGAGGAAAATTCGAATTGGTACTTATAAAAAGTGATGCGGAAGCATTCTACTTAAAAGGAGGCAACTTTCCCCTCCAAAATCCCTCAAAAAGTGGATCTAGTTACCAACACTAGGAATTTTCATTAAAAGACAGGGAGCACATTTCTAGATTTTCTCAATCATTGGAGCTACAGAATCTATTCAGTAATTTCATACTATCTTGTTCATTTATTATCTAGTATTGGTCCATCCTATAGTAGGGAGCAAGTCCCTAGATTATTTCATCCTCCAAGTCTTCATAATCTACCTAATACTCACAATATTCTACCAAAATAAATAATATTAGACACATAATGTGTAATTATCTATAAACATTCCTAGTGAACATATTAAAGCTAAAAATATGTCATATAATGCAAAAATAGAGGTTTAATGTGTTGAAGGATGGTTATATGGGCCTTAATTTATGTCTATTTTGGAGGCCCGTCAATCAACACAAAAGGAATCTTCTCATTCTCACTCTAAGGCTAGAAAATCCACCAAATCCATTGAAGGGATTCAACACATCTAGAAACAAGCCCATGATATTTTAAATAAATCAAATAATAAGTATAAGTAGTGGAATGATCAACATGGAGTGCCACACAAATTTAAGGTGGGAGACAAGGCTTGGTTGCAATTTAAGAAAGAGTGCCTTATAGGACCCATTAGAATATTTTTCCACTTCAATGTGAACCTTACACAATCACTAAGGATGTGGGTGACAATTATTTTGAGCTAATTACCCCCCATTTCCTTGGCATACACCTAGTGTTCAATGTGGACCTCCTTCGACCATACTTTCCACAATTATTGGACACATTAGACATAGCAGTGCAGGTCACACCAAAAGAGCTTAACCTCAAACACATGGAACATGAAACCATTAATTAGATCATGGATGCACATGTTAAGCGCACACACCAATACAGGATCCATCTTTATTAGGTTGTTAAATTAGGGTAGCTCCTGCACTAAGGAATGTGGCTCACCTAGGGCCAAGTTCAAAAAATGTTTCCCCATCTGTTAGGGGCACTCAATGTAATTGTACCATTAATTTCTAAGGTAGAGGACTGATCCAAGTGGATATCAATGGCCACCCACCTATTCTCCTAGAGAAAAGCATCATTCTCCCTTTTGGTATTTTTTCTAAATTTTTTTGGGTTTTGAACTTATGGGGTCCTTTTGAGGCCCTAAATGATTTTTTGTTTTGTTTTGTTTTTTTTTTTATGTGGTGGAGGACCAAGATATAGCCATAAAATCTAGCCTGATCCTGATCAAAATATGTACTTCTCGATGAATGCATGTAGTCGTCACACCTATTCTTAGAGATAAGCTACCACCATTTGAGAAAGTTTGTTTCATTATAAAATTTTACAGCTTCAGTGCATTCCATTTATTAATGGAAGTTAATTTTTATTTTATCTATGTGTTTTTTTATAAATATGTATTTCAATTCATTCCCTTTATAAATATATATCATTTGTATACCCTTCGGTGGTTAAATGGTACATCAACTTCTAGAGGGCACAATGTTTACATACAATCTCCATTTGGGAAACACAATGGCTTGTTTGAAGAAATATCCAAGGACTACATCTCTCTACTAGGTCTAGGGTATGTTGATGCAATCCATGTCCCCTTAAATTTCCAAAAAACATCATTTAGGGCATCTAATTTGTTGGGTGTGTGTTTTATTCTTTCCACGACTACCCCACACACGGTAGACCCCCTTGTACGTTGTGTAGGGCGCAGCAGGGGGGTTGTAGCCCTCCTGCACGGGGTTTGTGGTAGAGCCCCGAGAATTTCTTTTGGGAACTTATATTAGGTGGGCAGACCTACCTATGATTTTATGCATGGGTTTCATACATGGTTTTGAGCATGATTGTTTTTTCCGTGGTATTTTGTAGATTCGATCAAGGGAACTATGATTATGTTTTAATCCAGGGTTAATGGATTGGAGTTTGTGGATGCTTCGGCATGTATATATATGTGTGTGTGTGAGTGTGTGTGTGTGTGAGTGTGTGTGTGTGTGTGTGTTTGTGTGCATGTGTGTGTGCGTGTATTATAATACTGAAAGGAATATAATGAAAAATCAATCTAGTAGTCCTAGTTTTGGATATAGGGGAAAATCTCTATGTATATCTATTTTATTTTTTATGCTCTCGTCATTGTTTATTTTCTATTTTTACAATTTGTATGTAGGTAATTTTTGTATGGGGTTAAAACCTTCATTTGGTATCAGAGTTGTTTCGGCTTCAAAGGGATACCTTTGCTATTGAGGGTTTTTTCTCAAGCCTGTGGTAGACCCTATTCAGTGGGATATATGCAAAATCAATTCTTGTGGTGAAGGAAGATGACGAGCAGTGGAAAGATAAAGATTGATAAATTTAATCGTCAGATTTTTGAGTTGTGGAAACTGAAGATGGAGGATCTATCAGTGGATAAAAATAAATGGATCACAGTAGATCTGGGTACTAAACCAACAACAATGTCAGCTAAATATTGGGTGAAGTTGGATCGGAAGGCAAAGAACACAATTCGATTGTGTGTCTCAGATTCAGTATTACTGAATGTATCAGGGGAAGCTTCAACGAAGGCTTTGTGGGGCAAGTTAGGGACTTTGTACCAATCTAAGTCTTTGGTGAATAAATTGTTCCTACGAAAAAAGTTGTATAACCTAAGGATGAAAGATGGATACTCGGTAACAGAACATCTGAATGCCTTTAATAGTGTGGTAAGATAGTTATTATCTATTGATATTAAAATTTCATATGAAGATAAGTGCATCAGTTTTGTATGTTCTCTACTAGATTCGTGGGATAGTCTGGTTGTTGCAATAGGTAGCAATGCAACTACCTTGTAGTTTGATGAAATAGTCTCATCCTTGTTGTCGGATGATATGAGACCAAAAAATATGGAGGGCCAGAATGGTGATGCCTTGTCTATATGAGGACATTCCCAGAACAAAAACAAAAATAAGTCATCAACTAGGAGATCTAAATATAGAGGGAGATCTAAATCTCCAGGAAAAACTGTAAAGGTATGCTGGAAATGTGAAAAAGAAGGGCAATTCAAAAGGGACTGTAAATATAAAGCTCTTGAGAAAGGAAAGGGATTTGATGATGCTCCTTCTGTAGAGCTGAAAACCACCTTAGATGAAGGTGGGGATGTGTACTTGTCTTCTTCTTCAAGTACACATGTAGATCATGAGGCATGGTTGATTGACTCAGGTTCATCCTTTCACTTCACTCCCCATAGGGAATGGTTTTGCGAGTATGAGAAATATAATGGTGGTGATGTATTCTTAGGGGATTTCAGGGAGGCTAGAATTGTTGGTCATGGAAAATTCAAATTGAAGTTGCAAGGTGGAAGGATTAGAACACTTCCGGGTATGCTACATATCCCTTCATTAGCCAGAAATCTGATTTTTGTAAGCAAGTTGGATGATGCAGGTGCAAAAACAATGTTCAAGAAAGATACTTGCAAGATGGTTCGGGGAGCACTAGTATTGATGTGGGGAGTTCGGATTGGAAATCTGTACAAGATTTAGGGTAGCACTATTATTAATGGGTGCAACAGTTCTATGGTTCTTGAAAGTGTTTTGGGTGTGGAGTCTAATTATGTTCTTTACTCATAGGTATTGCCGCATTGGACCCTAGTTCATAATGTGGTGGCAACGCCGCTCGTAAATGTGCACCATCAGGGGGGTCCAGGGGGTGTGACAACGATTATTTGTAGCCCCCCCTGGCGGGGGATCGAGGCCAGTGCCTTGAAGCTAAAAATAGATGTAAAATTGCCTTGTAAAATGTTGTAATTTCATAGTCAAATTGGTCTATTCATTAGGTGAAAATCTAATGGCAGAAGTTATCTTTAGTTTAGGGTTTTTACCCTAGAAGGAAACCCCTCACTATATATGAGGGAATTGTATTGCGGTTATGTAGATTTGTATTCTCAGTGAGGAAGAGAGAGGAGATTGTGTGAGAGCGAAGAGGGAATTACAATGGATCTGTAGTAGGTTGTATTTCTTCATTTTGTTGGATAATATAAAAGGAAGGACTGGCTGTTTCTTCATGGAGGTAGCCCAAATTGGGTGAACCACGTATATATTTGTCTCTCTTGTTTTCTGCCTTTTTTGTGCTTATATTTCTGCAATAATTTATGTGTTCCATTTTTCTGTAATATATAATTTTCTAACGAAGTGGAGTAGAAAATCTAGTGGTCTCTGGAGAAAATACCATGCTATGGCATCAAAAGCTTGGACATATTGGAGAGAAGGGCCTTCGAATACTTCATGGTAATGGTATGTCTAGTTTATCTTTGGAATTTTATTTCTATGAAAATTATGTATATGGGAAGTAGAATAGGGTGAGTTTCCCCTCTGGTTCTAAGAGGGAGAAACATATATTAGAGCTTGTGCACAATGATGTGTTTGGACTTGTGTCAATTCGATCATTGGGTAAGTCTGTGTATCATTTATGGATGAATTCTCAAGGAATACATGGATATATTTCCTAAGGAATAAATCTGAAGTATTTGACAGGTTTAAAGAATTTAAGGCTTTGGTGGAAAGCCAGACAGAGAAGAATATAAAGGTGTTGAGGATAGATAAAGGTGGAGAGTTTTCCAATAAAGAATTTGAAGAGTTCTATAAGAAGTGTGGCATAGCAGGTAGAATACTACTCCATACCCACCTCAACAAAATGGAGTTGTAGAAAGAATGAATAAGATGTTGATGGAAAAGGAAAGAATCACGCTCAGTGGTGGCAGGTTAGGATAGGAATTCTAGGCAGAGGTGGTGGAGACTACATGTTACCTAGTCAACAGATCACCTTCATTAACGTTGGAGGATAAGACTCCATAAGAGGTATGGACTGGTAAGAAGCCTTCTCTTTCACATACGAGGGTATTTGAATGTGATGCATATGTACATCTTCCAAAGGAGAAAAGAACAAACTTTGATAGTAAATCTGAAAGGTGCATCTTTATTCGGTATAAGGATGGTTTAAAAGGTTATAAGCTTTGGAACCCAGAAACAAGGAAGGTTGTGTTCAGCCAAGATTTGGTGGTTAGAGAGGTGAAATATGTTACTAAACATGAAGCCCTACCAAAGGAACTTGAGAAGATAGAATTTGAGCTAAAGAAGGAAGAATCAGACTCTACATTAGAAGAGGAATCAGAATATGAGGAGCCACAAACTCCAGCTGTGAGAAGATCATTTTGAGAAAGAAGTAAGCCAAAAAGGTATATTCCGTTTGATTTCTGTTCAAATT
The DNA here is from genome assembly GCA_000404065.3 of Pinus taeda. NCBI lineage: Eukaryota > Viridiplantae > Streptophyta > Pinopsida > Pinales > Pinaceae > Pinus > Pinus taeda. The sequence goes on from APFE030002440.1 coordinate 140,033, forward strand.
CTTGTTTATCTATTACTGATGATGATCCTAGAACTATCAGGGAGGCAGTAGATTCTAAGGATGGAAATCTCTAGAAAGAGTTCATGGTTGATGAAATGACATCTTTGCATAAAAATGAGGCTTGGGATCTAGAGGAGTTGTGGCTAGAAGGAAACCCATTGGAAAAAAATGGGTGTTTAAGAAGAATATAAATGCAGAAGGAAAGGTGGAGAAATACAAAGCTCGGTTGGTAGAAAAAGGTTATTCCTAGGTGTCGGGAAATGATTTTGGTGATATTTTTTCTCTTGTTGCCAAGGTACCTTCTATTAGATTACTTTTATCTATTGTTGTTGCTTTTGATTTTGAGGTAGAATAGATGGATGTGAAGATAGAATTTCTTCATTGGGATCTACAAGAAGAGATCTACGTGAAGAAACCCAAAGGCTTTGCGATGAAAGGTAAGAAAGAATTGGTATGCAAGTTAAAAAAGTCTTTGTATTGGTTAAAACAGTCACCAAGGATGTGGTATCAGAAATTTGATAAATTTATACGGGGACTTGGCTTCACCAGAAGCAAAGCAGATCACTGTGTGTATTTTAAATTAATTGGTGACCATGTTATTTATCTCATCTTGTATGTGGATGATATGTTGTTGATTAGAAATAAAAAATAAATTATCCAAGATTTGAAGACCTAATTGTCCTCCAAATTTGACATGAAATATATTGGTGCTGCAAACTATATTTTTGACATGGAAATTAAACAAGATTGGGCAAAGAGGAAGCTCTGGTTAAACCAAAGGAAGTATGTTGAGACAATACTTCAGAGGCTTAATATGTAGGATAGTAAACTAGTCAAGGTTCCTATTCATGTAGGTGTAAATTTATCTGCTGAACAGTGTCCCAATGCAGAAGAAGAAGAAGAGGACATGTATTGTGTTCCATATGCAAGTGTAGTTGGTAGCCTAATGTACATTGTACATGTAGTAGGAGTATTGAGAAGTTTATGTCAAAACTAGGAGAGGAGCATTGGACAACAGTGAAGCGAGTTTTTAGGTACTTGCGTGGCACTAGTGATTATGGTTTGCGATATCAAGGAAGACGAGGATTGGATAGAGTTTTGGACATCAGTGGCCTTGTTGATGTAGATTAGGTTGGAGATCTGGATTAGAGAAGATCTACAAGTGGGTATGTGTTTAACCTATTTGGAGGTGAAGTCAGTTGGATGAGTAAGGAGCAGTCTGTAGAGTCACTTTCAACTACAGAGGAAGAATACATGGTAGCCACTCATGCAAGAAAGGAATCAGTTTGGTTGCAGATATTGTGTTCACATATGGGGTTAATACAACTAACTATAAGGATAGACTATGATAGCCAAAGTGCAATTTTATGGGCAAAGAACCCTTCTTATCATTCAAAGACAAAGCACATTGATGTTCAGTATCACTTTGTGAGGGATATGGTTGTGGACAAAAAGGTCTTGATGGTAGAGGTGGAGACTTTGAAAAATACTGCAGATGCATTGACAAAGTCTGTGAGCACTAAGAAGTTCTCTTGGTGTAGAGAAACAATGGGCATTGCAGGGCTGGATCAATGACTAAGCTCTCCCGTGGCCCCTGTGGAAAGAAAAGAATAAGTGGGAGAATTTTGGATGTGTGTTATATTCTTTCCACAACTACCCCACATGCGGGGGGGGGGTCATAGGGGGTGGAAGCTTGCCCTGTACATTGCATCGGGTAGAGCAGGGGGGTTGGTTGGCCCCCTTGTAGGGGGTTTCCACGAGGGCATGGCCCCCCTGCACGGGGTCCAGGGAAGCACCTAGGAAATTTTTTTGGACCCTATATTAGGTGGGTAGACCTACATATGGTTTTGTGCATGGATTTCGCACATGGTTTTGGGCATGATGATTTTCTATCCATTGTATTTTGTAGATTCAGTCAAGGGAACTACAATTATGTTCTAATCCAAGGTTAATGGATTAGGTTTCTGGATGCTTCAACATGTATATATATGTTTTTTAACATTTAAAGGAATATAATGAAAAATCAATCTAGTAGCCTCGGTTTTGGGATCCACGGGAAAATATCTATGTATATATGTTTTATGTTTTATGCTCTCGCCATTATTTATTTTCTGTTTTTAGAATTCATATACAGGTAATTTATGTACAAGGTTAAAACGTACATAAATGGCCCCAAAAGTGTAGGGCCCAAAAAACCATGAAAAAAATGCCAAGGAGATATAAAATTATTGAGTCAAAGGAAGAAGTGGGTTGTCATTAATATCCACCTTGATCATGAGGGAAGTCAAATGAAGAGTAGGATCAATTCAGAGACATTCCAAAGGAAATAAACATCTACTAAATTTACACATAAAACTATAGCACTTGATAGTTGTTAGATGCTTTGCAAAAAAAAATTATTACTAGATATTTATGTAAGAATTTATACCAGTTGTCTCATCAATTTTAGGCCCTTAAGCTTGAGTGACCACAAGTGACATAATCTAGACAAGAAGAATTGTGAGGCAAGAGTGTCATCACACATTTTGTGACAATATTTGTAATGTTTTGGGTGTTGTCACATGAGGAGACGAAGAGCACCCAAAATTTAAAACTTGTGAGTGAAACAAACTGTCCCCAGATAATAGAGGTGGCATGAGAGGTGCCCGAGTTGGCCCAAGGTGTGCCATTACCTTGGTGCACGAGTTGGCACAACCGCACCAAGGTGGAATCTAGATGCTCGAGTGGAAAACATGTGACCATATGAACGCACCTGAGGGAGAATAAGCATTCAAAAGATGAATGTACCCAACCATGGAGAAAGTAGGCATGCCCACCCAAAATGAGTGCACCTAAGTGTCAAATGAATCATGTTGATATTGAATGCCTGCCTAGAATGAGCGCACCTAATCCAAACAAGTAAACCTGAGTAAATTTTGGGTTTCTATCATGACGAAGTAGGGAATGAGAATTGACCTTCCTGACTGAATTCCTATGTTATTTTCACAATGAAATTGTATGAGTATACAAACAAAAGTCATATGATTGACTTGGTACAAGAACAAAGTTTGAACTTCACATGAAAAATGAAGGAGTCATGGAGCATAACTAAATGAGTCATTGAGGAAGGATTTAATGGACGGAGGGTTCAATCTATCCCTATGATATAGGTGAGCCAATCCATTCCATAGAAAGGAGGAGCTAATGTGGAATGAACCAATTTGTTCCAACCACGGGGGTGAAATAAACTTGGAACGAATCTCTAAGACAGTTAGGCATGCTCAATTCCTACTAGTGAAGTTTTGAATGAAGGGAAAATGCTTTCTTATTAATGTTTTTGTGGGACTTGGTTGATGAAATAGAGGTTGGTATTGTTCTATTTTTGGAGTAGGCCATGGGCTTAACCTTTGTAAGAATTTTGAATTATAATAAAAATAATTTTTGCACATATCTTTTCTCATATATTGGGACACTTATATTGTGACATTTATTGCGATGTTTATAATGAATGTTGGATGTGCATCTTTATTTTGGAATTACGCTTGTTATTTAATATTAAATGTTAATTCTACTAACATAATAAATCTCACATGTGAATAAGAGGTGTAAGTGTTGGAAGCGTTGTCTGAAAGTAGTAGTCATAAGCTGGTCACATTCATTGCGATAATCCTTGTTGATGTCATATGTCTAGGGGAATCAACATTCCATAAATCAAGTGGACACTCCAGGGGCATGATAGTTGGTATTAGAGTTGAATAAGTTTGGTTCTTTTCACCAACCAAAAGTTGGTATCAGAGATAAAAGAAGGAAGAGCATGTGCAACAGGGTTGCGACTCTTTACTAATCGAGAGTTAGTATTGGAGTTGATTGTTGGTAGTTTGGTATAGTGTTCCTGACGAAACAATTGATTTGATGAAATATTAAATTAATGGAGGTCAAGAGGAATGGTATACAAGTTGAGATTAGTGGAGTTCAAGAGTCAAGATTGTTTGATTTGATTCATCGGGTACTTAACAAGGTTTAAATAGATGGAGGAAGAATGGATCAGTTGAAGATGCAAGTTGGTGAACTTGTTTCATTGGTTTCTAAGAAATTAAAGACAATTATAGTGTTGGAAAGAGAAGTTGGGAATGGATTGTCCAATAATTAAGTGAAGATGAAGGCAAAGGAACCAAAGATGTATGATGGTACTAGATGTGCAAAGGTGATTGGAAATTTTTGTTGGGATGCGGAGCAATATCTTGGATAGCTAGCTACATGCCTAGAGGAGGACAAGGTTAGAGTTTTTGCTACATATTTGACAGGAAATGTGAAGATATGTTCAAGGAATAGATTAAAGGATATTTCTACTATTCACATCCAAGATGACAACACTACATGGGTAGAAATGAAGGAAGATTTATACATGCATTTTGGACTAAGTTATCAAACTTGGAATGCAAGGACTAAGATGAGGGATTTGAGATATATTAGAGAAATTTTAAGGTCTAAAATGGGACTCCTAAGGAATATTATAAAATAATAGTGGAAATAATAAAATAAGGTTAGATTACCTCATCAAGTTTTGGAGGGAAAAAAAGAGAAACTACTTTTTCAACTCATATTTTCAACTTATCTCCTTATGATTTTACTAAAATTTTGAGTAGGAGAACTCGTTGGATGTAAAATTTAACTTTTCATCCAAGGAGTACCCATGTTGCATACTTTTGATGGACCCTACTACATGAAAAACTTGAAATACATGAAAAATGTGATTGCAATCATGTTTTTAATGTATTTCACTTTGTTTGTGTTGTAGGGTCCATCATAAGTATGCAACATGGATAATCCTTGGACAAAAAATTAAATTATGCATCCAATGAGTCCTCCCGCTCGAAATTTGAGTAAAATATTAGGGAGATAAGTGTAAAATACGAGTTGAAGAAGTAGTTTTTTTATTTTTTAATCCTTTTAGCTTTTTACTCCAAAAATAGTGAATCATCCCCTATGGTTGACATCATCATATTGAATCCTATTGGCTCTTTTAAAGTTGATATTTGTTGTAAATTTTTGCTTTGAGACCCATTTTATTGGTTATACATTTTTGTTTTGAGGCTCATTTTACTGGTTGTACATTTTTGTTTTGAGGCCCATTTTTTATTGTTATGTTTTTTTCTTGAAAGATTTCATACATGAGTATGAATGTATCATGTTGCATATTAAGTATATGTCTAATGGATATTGGTTGTTTAGATTCATGGCAAGATTGCAGCCATGGGCACAGACAAAATTGAGAAGGCATAATGTTCAAAAACTTGTAGAAGTTATTATTGTGGTAGATAATATCTTGGATTTTCGTACAAATGGGAAGATAGAGGGGAAAGACCTGGGTGGTGTTAAAGGAAACAAGAAGGAAAAAAAGGAAAATGGAAATATTTGAAGGAAGATGGACCAAAATAGAGTAGTTTGGGAAAAGACAAGAAGTCTCTTTCATGTTGGTTATGTGGAGAAGATAATATAGGGAAGAGTTTTTTGTGGAAGGAAAAGGTATTTGCAATGTAGAAATAAGAGAATCCATCTATAGAAGTGATGCAAGTTTTGTGTGCAACTTCATCAAAATAGGCTACTACAAAGCATGATTTAACTAGGAAGCAGTCGAACTATGTGAGTATATCTGTGGGTGGGAGATAGTAGATTGCTTTGATATATAACTGTGCTCTTCATAACTTTTTGAAGGAGGATGTAGTGAGGAGAATGGGTATATAAATTGTTCCAATCCATACTTCCTTCAAAGAAATGAATTATAAGGATAAGAAAGTCATTAGGATGATCAACGATGTTCTAGTGAAGATTAGATGTTGGAGTGGGAAGCTTTACTTCACAAGTATTCAGTTGGATGACTATGAGGTTGTATTGGGGTAGGCGTTTCTGATTGGAGAGAGAGTTGTGCATATCCCACATTTAGAGAAATTGTTAATTCTTTTTGGAGTAGAGCCTATAATTGTTCTAACCATGCAGGCCTTTTTAGATGGGGATGCAAGGATGACAGACATTTTTGTGGAGTAGAGGAAACATGTTGATTAGATTGTGAGGATGTTGGGTCATGTAGAGTTTTCTCTTAAACTATAGACAAAGATTATGACAGAGTTGGTAGAGAGGATTTCAAGTCTAGCTAGGAGACTTAAGATGGTTGATGTTGAGACATCGATATCCAAGTATGTTAACTTTGTTGTCATAAATGATGATGAGGATGAGTTGATTGAGGATCACCCTAATTTTGATGATGATGGAACTGGAAGGATATCATTCATAGTCTTGGATGAGGTTCAAGATGATCATCCTTGGTGTAATGAGACAACTAGAGAAGAAGGTTGTGCTAAGGATCCTCATTTAGAGAGATTGATTTAAGAAAGTGAGGGTAGGATATGTTCCTATCCATATTTGTTGAGATATAATGCAGAAATCTATGGAGGGTTCACTCTAGGAGCGGGATGACCATTCCCATGATCAATTAGAGCATGCTCGATAAAGAAGGATTCATCTTCAAGAGGTAGAGTTGGAATATGGAGAGGTAGTCCACCAGTCTACCCCACTTCATCTTCTTTGTTAGTTCTTGGATATAAAATTGTTTTCAGTTACTTTGTGTGATGAGTTTGAGGAGATGTGGAGTTCCTAGCAGGGGTGCTTCTTAATGAGAAAATTTGAGATGATGTGTATGTGAGGAGATATTTGGATGACATGGAGAGATGTCATTGTTTTTTCTTGAATTCGAGTGACATGAGTTCTTATGGAGTTGGTGCTATGATAATATTAGCTGTTTGATTAGTTGATGACACGAGAGGATCCAAAACATGACATTCTTATAAGAGAATCCATAGTCATAGATATGAGAAATGTTAGGAGATGAGCATTCTTCATATGAATTCTGTAGTTTAAAGGTTTTTATGGCATGATGTCTCAGTTTGATGAGTAGTTTTCTTGAGGATAGAGTACCTTTAGTGATGGATGATTTTCCAGGGGAGGTTCATTGTTGATGGTGACAACATTTTTTTAGTAGTGGAGGATGTTAAACCCTTGAGCTTTAGAACCCATGAGAAATACAAACTAAATGAGATGATTTGCATGTCAATAGCACCATCGCAAATTTTGCAATGATATTTGCAACATTTTGGGTGTTGTGGTACGATGACACAAAGAGTGCCCAAAATTTTTCACCAATGAGTGAAACAATCCCGCTCGTGACGATAGATGTGGCATGAGAGGTTCCCAAGTTATCTAATGGCACACCCTTACCTTATAACCTAAGTTTGCATGACTGCACCAAAGTGGATCCAAGATTCCCAAGTGGAACAAGTGTGCCCACCTGAATGCACCAAGGCGGGGGTGATGTGCTTAGGCATGGATCAAGTTTGCATGCCCACCTGGAATGAGCATGCCCAAGCACTGAATAATTTTTCCCAATATGGAATGCCCAATCTGAATGAGCACGCCAAAGCTAAATGAGTTAACCTAAGTAAATTTGGGGGTTCTATCATGATGAGGGAGGGAATAGTGTCATCCTGACTGAATGAATGCCCGCTTGATTTGCACAATGAAACCATATAAGCATATAGATGTAGGTCATATGATGGACTTGGTACAAATAAAGGTCAAATTTCGCACAAGGAACGAAGGAGTCATGGAGCTGAATTGAACAAGTCTTTGAGGAAGGACCAAATGAGAGGAGCACCCACTCTATCCTTGTGATTCAGGGGATCAAGCCATTTCAAATGAAAGAGGATCAGAGTTAGAAGAAATCAAGTCATTCCGACCATGGGGATAAACCAAACTTGGACCAAAATGATCTGAGACAACAGGCCATGCCCTTTCATATGAGTAAATCATGAACGAAGGGAAGGTGATTTCTTGTTGATGTTTTCTATGGGACTTGGCTAATGAACAAAGGGTTGATCTTGTTGTATTTTGGAAGTAGGTCGTGGAACAAACCTTCATAGGAAAATTACATTATAGTAAAAGAAGTCTACACATATTATGTCTCATGTATTGTGACATTTATTACAACAGTTATGTTGTGATGTTTATTGTAGCATTTATGATGAATATTGGATGTGAATATTTATTTGGGAATTATCCTTGTTTTTGTATATTGAGTGTTATTCCACTAACATAATAAATCTCACACATGAATAAGAATTATACGTGCTAGAGGCATAGTCCAGGCGTAGTAGTCATAATATGGTCATATCCATTACTATAAACCTTACTGGTGTCGCACGTGCAGATAACTTGACACTCCGTTACTCAAATTTATGATCTAGGGTGTAACTACCCCTCCCAAATTTACCCACTTTTACAATATCTTTAGGGAAAGCATGAGGTGAGTGTTACTATGATATGACCTGACCTCCAAGTATGAATCATGGAAGTGGGTCCTACAAAATGGAAGTAAATTGACATTCCTCAGAGACTATAGATCGCTAAGGAGCCTACCAACCACCCTAGGTGATCAATCCCTAAGATGGAACTCTTTTTCACTAGGTTTACACCCCAACCACACCCTTGACACATTGTGCATGCAATTATGAGGCTCTAACCTCACCCATAAGCCTGTTTGCATGTGGTCACTGGTTATGACCCAGATATTCCCTTTTTGTGCATGTGGTCATGATATCTATGCCACTTCTTCAAGCTAGCCTCTAGAACACTACCAAGAATTGCATGTAGCTTTCCAGAATCATGGAAATGATGATACACTGCTAAATAATCAAAGCTTATGCAAGAGCTTGACCAATGCATGCCTAATCCGAGATAGAAATTTTGTTAAAAATATAGTAAAAATGAAAGCTACAGGTCATGAATGTATATATTATCATAAACTTTTGAACCTTATCTAAAAAACACCAAGAAGACTCAATTCCCTCTCAAGCTAGTTGCAACAACATTTGTTAGTCATGTTGGCATTGTGGCTAATGTGTTGTCCTTTATGGAAACCTGTTTGTTAAAGATGTTCTTGATGTCAAAATTTTGATAATATGACGATTACAAAGGATATGGATAGAGAAATGGCAGTTCAGTTACAGAGGTATAAAAAATGTGAAGATCGAAAAGTATATGTGGTTCTTGTGGAGAAGGGTCACGTACATATGCAGGTCCTATGAGCAAAAGTCGTGTACATAATCTGAACCATGGAAATATGGATACCAGGGGTCATTACCATGGTAATTTCCCATAGTAATTGAGGCAGAAAATTTTATTTGATCCCATCAATAAATACTAACAACATTACCAAGGGATTTACTTGAGGTATTGGCTAAGGAAAAATATATATAAGGAGATGGAGGTCATGATGTTGGGTGTGCAAGTAAATAATTATTCATGTGTCATCAGATCTAAAATAGGTGTGCGCTAGGGAGAAAGGATATGACTTAGATTTGGAATATTTAAAAGTGCCTTGAGTACTAATATATATACTTGAAAGATTTGTTTATATTTGAATATCTAATGATGCAAGATCTGTTTGAATGTGTTTGAAGCAATCTATGATTTGATAGTAATATTTGCAGAAAGTATGTTGTGATTTAGAGCAAATATATGATTTAGTAGTTTAACATCTATAAACTGTTTTTTTTTGTAAGGTTGTGTATGTAGAAATATGGTGATAGAATTACAACTACTCAAGAAATTTAATCTAAATCAAGAGATACAATTCTACTCTATTGCTCTATGGAAATTAATTCACAATTTAGAACAACATGCAAAAACATGTGATCTAGGTGGATATTGATGGACACCCTCATGTTACAAATCCATTTGGGCACATCAATCCCATAATTCAGATCAGTGTTTGAGGGCTCATAAAACCCTAATTTCAATTTCTACATGCCCTAAACAAGTCACCCTTTGAATGCCTCCTTCCCAGATAGTTTCATGACTTGAAGACATCCAGAAATAACCTCTATAGGGACCAACACAGGTAGGCCCATGTAAGGGTGCGCTGCAGAGTAGTTAAGTTCATGCTAGGGTGCTCTGCAGAGCACTTAGGCTTCCTTTCACCTATGTTGAGCAAGATTGAGTGAAATTCACATAGGGTTTGGGGATTATTCTTATCTTTTGGAGTCATCTAGAAGGTTCCCTCACTTATCAACTCCTATGAGCTCGAAAATGGATGAAAAATGAGTTAAGGTGCATCCTATCCTCTCATCACTTCCTCCATGGAACTAATTCTTAGTATGGAAGGTCATTCAATGCCACCATTTTTGACAAAACCTCCTTCATCTTCCTATAAATTGACCACTCATCTAAGTGATCAGGGGCTGGATTATGTTGAATTGTAAGGAGATAATTTTGCTATGATATTTGGCTTTGAAGCAAGTATTGTAATGCTACAAGTTTGTCATGCTCTTGATGTGATGTGGATGGTATCCAAGACGGAAGAATGGTTTTGAATCAGACACCAATGGTTGTAATTCCTTATTCTATTCAATAAAGTGTTTGAACCTTTCTCCCATATGTTTGTATTGTTTTATAATGCTTATATGTGTGAATTGTATCCAATTCCTTTCACTTATATTCAATAGATCTTTTGCTTTGATCGATTCTTTATTTTTTGTTGTGTTTACAGGTACTTCTCAAGCGTATTAAGTACAGGAAGAAGCAACAGGATTGATACAAGGGAGACGAGAGGAAAGAGGAACTACAGGTAGGTCTTCTCATCTTCTCATATTATCTATTGCTTATACGAAAATACTAGAACACTAAACTCTTGTTCTAGATATAGCTACTTATCTAGGGAATTATTATTTATCTGTAGATACCAAATTCTCCAAAACAAATTGGTGACCATACTAGGGAAGATCACCTTTCCTAGTAGCTTATCCATCTCCTAGGACATCCTTGCAGACCCTACTTGTGTTTGTTGATTGTATTTCAGCCCTTTTGCATGGAATTTTGGTCAAAAATTGAGGTTAGATGACTCTTGAGTGGCCTCTCAGGAATCAGCGCAGGCTTGGTTAGGGGACAGTGCTTTGTAGAGTACCCCTGAGTGAGAGACAGTGCTCTGCAGTGCAGTTGGGCCCTCTTTGACCTGCACTAATCCACCTTAGGGAAAATTTTCACATTTGGATTGAGTTTTTTACGAAATTTCCTCTGTTTGATTACTTGTTGCTTGATCAATGAATGTCATGTCTCAGAAAACAAGTTTCTATCTCCTTTGACAGCCCTACTTTGACTTGGTTGATTAATGTTTCTTAAATGTTTTCTTTGTCATTATTGATCCATAGTCAAAGTTAGAATATAATTAATTAATCTTTGTTCGAAAGAGAGTTTCATAAAGTCTTCTTTTCCTTCGAAACATAATTGTCGTAAAGTCTTCGTTCTTGTTAAATATTGATTGATTGTATGTGCATATTTCCTTTTGTTCCTATTCACATTAAGGAAATTGAAAAGGAAAAACTGCATCGTTCATATTGTAGTTTGTGAATGCTTGAAAGGAATAGCTATGGAAATTGTATTAGATGTGCTCTTTTCTCTTTGTCAAAGATATGATTGCTCTATCCCTACTAGCTAAGGTTTTCATTGTTGAATTGAATGAAAATAATGCTTATCGTATTAGTTGTATTTTAGGAATTGAAAACATACATCATGTTGTGAACCTTGAAAGGAAAATTCTAAAGAAGATCAACTTAAAATTTATCCGAATTTACTTAATGGAGCATTGTCACCTAACGAAAAACATTTAGTGGTTCTAGGCTAGAGACGTGTTCTGACATTCTAAAACAAAGGAGTTGTCGCTAACTTGTCTACAATACATCCCGAGTGTGATACCTCATTCCATGTACGTGAGTATATCGTAGCTTGTCCATGTACCTTCAGGTATATAGGGTAGTGTTACAGTACATAAAGTATATGGGAATGCTCTCATTGTGCGGTTTTGTATTAGACAACACTTATACGGATTGGGCCTCCACGTACTTTTGGGTATATATGGGAGGACAACACTAGGTTGCTATCCATCCTTAGGTAACTGAGTCGGCTGCCTTGTACACTATTATACACCGAACAAAACATTCGGGGAGATTTCCTCCTCGTACTTCTCAATTCACCGAGAGGTATTCTGTAGCTCACAGTTGCTTGGTAAACCTTTTGTCTATATTATCCCTCTTTTGTTTTGTTATGTTACTTCTATTAAAATAAAATTAATTGACCACGGATAACATCCTCGATGCTCACTCCTTAGTTGATCTTAGGTTGAGACATATGGCGACAAATCTAGAGTCCATCGATCAGGGAATTCCTTTTGATGGGAGTCCTATTCCTTTTCCTCCTTTTGGAAATATCGGTGCTCCATATATGGCTACATTGTCCCTTCCTAGATTTACCATTGGATTTCCAGTATGGTTGTTTTCAATCTCCTTGGTTCAAAATTTCATGATATCTTCGCCATTGAGTACACCTCCAATTGGACAAAATCAACCTCCAATTGATCTTAAATTTGACCTTTTGCCTTCTTCCTCGGTTGTTTCTTCATCCCCTTATTCCTCTTCGCCTGGTGAAAGTATTGGTACTAGTAACTAGGTGGCTAAGAAGAAGAAGAAAGGGAAGAAGAAGAAGAAGAAGCAAATTTAGTAGAGGGGCAACCAAGCAACCATTGATTTGAATGCAACATCTGATGAGAAACTGTCCATCAAGCCTCAAAAAGTTTGATATCCATGCAAACATTGTGTAGGAGACCATCTTCTTCGAAATTGTCCTGATATTCCTCAGATCTTAGAAGAATGGTCTTCTCGTTCACATCATCTTGTGTCATCAACTTCTCGAGATCACGCTGGTGACACACCATCAACTAGTGGTAATAAAGTTCATGGAAATAAGGGTAAAGTTAAGTGTCCCTATAGGTTATGTGAAGGGAATCACCCCATTCACCTTTGTCCCTATCTAGATGAAGCCAAAAAACTGTTGGATAACTGTCCTTCTTCACCGCAACAACTTCCATATGGTTACAAGAAACTCTCCCTAAATACTTCACTAGTTGATAAATTGACTGACCAAAATCAACAGTCGGTCAAACTCACTCTCTATGAAAGTGAATCCTATGAGTCTATACCTGACCCAAATCAACAGGTCGAGGTAACAGTTGACTTGGTTTCACCTTCACCTAATCGTACCTTTCCCGAAGAGAGTGAATATAATACCACTCAAGTTCTTTTTGTTTCTTCAGATTCTAATGAGATTGGGAGCAGTCCTCCTGTTCCATTAAGACAAGAGGAAAATCCTCCCGCTCTCGTAACTCAAGCGGTTAATTCTCTCATTTCTACGGTACCCCCTCCATGTAGTCTAGTCACTTCCTTTGATTGGAATCGATTGGTAGGATTCTATCTTCCTTCTTATGTGCCTTTCTAGATCATAGTTACAGGTTTGTAATATGATTGTATTTGGCACTATTATAGATGAAGGTGCATCTGTGAGTATCGTTTCCTCAACTACTTGGCAAGTGCTCGGTTCACCACCGCATGGGCCTGTTACCTAGAATCTGTTGGCTTCTAACAGAGGAACCAGTCAACCATTAGGGATCCTTCCTGAGTTGCCTATTACTTTGGGAGGAAAAATCATTTATCTGAATGTGATGGTAGTCCTAGGCCTTTTAGATTACAATTTACTTCTTGGGTGCGACTATGTTTATGGGAGCTATTGTTTCAACACTCTTTTGAGTGATTTTGAAGGAAAAATTGTCACCATTGACCAGCTTTCATTTCGTGGTCCAAATATGGCTTCCAGTCAACCATCTTCCCTAAATGGTCCTTTTGTACCAATGGTATCATCCCCGCCATGGGTTAATTATGTGGCAACTCGTTCCATGCCTACATCAACTGACGATCAATGCAGTGATGTTGTACATTATGTACTGGGAGCATTGGAACTAGATCTCTCCTTCCAGAGCATTGTTCTCCCATTAGATGAGAACCTCTTGGAAGTCATGATCTCTTATGGGTCATGAACAAAGGGTACAAGGACAGTTTATGTTCTTGTGTCAACCATGTTAAAAAATGAAACAAGGCTCAATGAGGATAGTTCCTAGTCTTGTGTCAATCTCGTTATAAAATGAAACAAGGAATACAAGGATAGTTCCTTGTCTTGTGTCAACCTCGTTAAAAAATGAAACCAATGAAAATGAGGATAGTTTTTTTACTGTGTCAACCTCATTAAAAAAATGAAACAAATCCCATGAGGATAGTTCCTTGTCTTGTTTCAACCTCGTTAGAAAATTGAAACCAAGGATATGAGGGGAGTTCCTTGTCTTGTGTCAACCTCATTAAAAAATGAAACAAGGAATATGAGGATAGATATGTGATCCTTCTCATTATTGGATGGCTGCAACCATACCTTGGTTTCATTATGATCCTTTCTGCTGGATGGCTACGTCCATGCCCTGTATCCATTTACATGGCAATTCTCTAGATGGCTGCATGCATACCATGATTCACGTATTATTACTCAGAGTTTTCAGTGATGTATATGTATCTATGCTTTCTTGTAGGTTCTCCGACGATGGACTCCAGTTCCCCGCTTCCACTTGTAAAGCATTTCACCCCTCACTCTAGATCGACCTTCACGCTTTAGGGGGCATCTTTTACACAACATTTTGTCACTGTACCTGTACTCCCTGTCCACGATCCTGGAGGACTCTACAGTGTACCCAACATGTTTTCTTATCATGAAGAAACTCCCATTGTGTCCCTCTTCATGAGAAGAACAATTCCCTTTTGCATCATTTCCCCAAAATCTTCTGTTTATCCTAGTTTACAAGACCGAAGCTAATGACTCATGTCCTCCTTGTGCCAATATGTAGGGTTTACAACTATCCCTAGTGCCGATCGGATCAACTAACCCCTTTCTTAGTTGCACCGATCCTCTTTTGGAAAGTTTTTTAAATATGGAGCCAAAGCTTCTAGCTCTAGAAGCTTCGTAATGGAAGTTTGGTAAATGGTTAGGTTGGATGGAGATGAAGAAGTTAGTTTGGGCTCCTTTTGCCTATTAGGATTGAACTAATTCAAGAGATAAGGCCTTCTCCCATGAGAAGAGGAATGATCTCCCATCCATCAAAGCTATATAAGCCTCTATTTTTCCCAAGCAAAAGCTACTTGTAGTTTTTAGTTTGGAGTTAGAATAATTAGCAAGACATCTATAGTCTGAAGTTTTCTAGTGTATGTTTGAGGGAGAATAGTGTGCTTGGGTGTGAGTTGAGACTAGAGGGATATAGGCCTTAAAATATCTATTGTTGGGGTTTTCCATGAAGTGCTAGCAGAAGTGTGGGAACCTGGATATGTCAGAGGAGACCAGAAATGTCAAGACACCAATTGTAATCTCTTTTTTATTTATATAAATGAAAATATCGATTGATTTCCTACAGGAAGTGTCATTTTACATCTTTATGGCTTAATGTTCCTTGAATTGTTAAGTAGGTTGAATACAATATTGTATGCTATTACATTTGTTGTTTGCTTGTTTCAAGTGTGTGGAGGAAGTAAACGAAAGATAGCTGGAGCAAGGAAGTGGGATCATCACCAAGAGGAATAGTGTTCTAAGAGATAGGCCCTCCTAATTGATTCTAGCTTAAGGAAATTTTCCATAAAATGTCTGTTTATGACTAGAACCGCTCTCTTGGGCTATAGGAATTGTTTTTGTCTACACTTAGAGTTTGCTTGCATGATAGTACCTGATCCTATGGATTGATGACCTTCTAGACCAACTCAAGGGTGGGAAATATTTCACCAAGATTGACTTGAAGTCCTCATATCACTAGGTACCAATTGAACCCTCCGATGTGTGGAAGACTACCTTCGAAGTGAAGAAGGGCCTTTTCGAATGGTTGGTTATGCATTTAGGGTTGATGAATGCTCCTGCAACCTTCATGAGGCTGACAAATGACATCTTGTGGCCATTCACCAACTAATTTGTAGTGGTATACTTGGATGACATCTTGATCTTCAGCTAGAGTTGGGAAGAGCATCTCCACCACATCCGATAGGTTCTCTAAACACTACGACAAAACAAGTTATGTGCCAATTTGGAGAAATTAACTTTTGGCATGACCTAGGTTCAGTATCTGGGATACATTATTGATTAACGGGGGTTGCATGTGGATCCAACTAAGATCCAAGTTATTCGGGATTGGCCGGCCCCAACCACTCTGATAGAGCTCTGCAACTTTCTGGGTCTTGCCAATTTCTACTGCAAGTTCATGTTGGGGTTCTCTCATATCACTTGGCCCTTGTTTCTAGTCATCATAGGTGGAGCAAAACAAAAATTCTTTTAGTCTAAATCTCAACAGAGGGAATTTACAGAGTTGAAACACCACCTCTTCTCCACACGAGTTCTCACATTACGATACTTGCAACAACCATTTGAGATCAAAACAGATACCTCTGACTATGCTATTGGGGTAGTGCTTACTCAACAGGGGCATCCAGTGGCATATCATAGTGAGACACTTTCAGGAACAGTCCGAAAGTATCCCACTTATGAAAAGGATATGTATTCCATTGTGTAGGCCTGCTGACAATGGAAGCATTACATTTTGGGGAAGGAAACGATCATCCACAGATACCACCAACCCCTACAGTTCATACAGATGCAAGGGAAGTTATAGAATGATTGCCATCAGAGGTGGTCCACATACCTGCAACAGTTCCATTTGAATATCAAGTACAAGAAAGGAAGCATAAATAATGTTGAAGACGGCCTCATCCAACCACCAATTATGGCGTTAACCACCTTTCTCAACTCTTGTGGGCACGAGACTTATGATTGGCCACTTCTCTACAAAAGTGACCTAGAATTCGGACACACATACCATACACTCTTGAAGGGTCAGCAAGTTCCAGGTTTTCACCTCTAGGATGCTTTGTTATGCCACTTGGGACACCTTTGCATTCCTTAAAGTGAGCGTGAGAAGATGACTTGGGATGCACACTATAGTCGGGCCACTAGGCATCTCGGGGTCGATAAAACGGTGGCAATACTACAAAAGTATTTCTATTGGCCGAATCTTTGAGAGGATGTTGGGAAGTAAATCAGATCCTGCACTCCCTGCACCATTTCCAAAGTTACCATCAAGAAGAAAGGTTCTTATACTTTGCTGCCTACCCCTAGTTGACCTTGGGAATCCATCTCCATGGATTACATGTCAAGCCTTCCTTCTACTAAGCATTGAAGTGACTGTGTTTTGTGGTCATCGACAGATTCTGAAAGATGACCATTATGATAGCCTACACGAATAGTGTCACTGCAAAAGCCACTGCTAAACTCTTCTTTGAATGAGTTTGGGTACACTTTCGAATCCCACAATCTACCATCTCAGATCGGGAGAACATGTTCCTTAATATGTTTGGTACAGTCTTTGGTTGATGTTGGACAACAATCTCACTAAGTCCACAACTTTCCATCCCCAAACTAATGGCCAAACAAAGGTCATCAACATGATGAGTGTACACATTCTATGCATGTACAACTCAAAGAATCTATGCACATGGGACGAGAGCCTCCCCTATGTTGAGCACACATATAACTGTGTGCTCCATAGCTCGACTGGCCATAGCCCATTTTAGGTGGGCTTGGGATTCCAGCCACTATGTCCCATTGATGTGGCCATACCATTTGCATCGACTCGGGTAGATTTAGCTCATGTCCAGTCTGAAACCAACAAGGGAAATAACTTCATTGAGCACATTCAAAACATTCGCGAATAGGTCCATGACATATTGGACAAAGCCAATGCTAAGTACAAGAAGCGACATGATCAGCATCAGGTGCGACACAAGTTCCAAGTGGGAAACAAAGTTTGGCTACATTTTCAAAAGGAGCATCTTGCTGGGCCCTACCACAGGATTCACCCGCTTCGATATAAGCCATACACCATCACCAAGGTTATGGGAGATAATGATTTTGAGCTTAGCATTCCCCCATTCCTTGGCCTACACCCAGTGTTCAATGTGGATCGCCTTTCGCCATACTTTCCACCATTACTAGACACATCTGAAATTGCAAAACAACTCACACCAACAAATTTAAATCCAAACTGCATGGAAGAAGCTGCAACTGATCGGATCATGGACATGCAGACCAAGAACACTTGCCGGCAGAAGTTTCCTCATCTCATGGAGGAAATCAACACAATGGAGACCATTACTGCCTAAAAAGGGAGGAATGATCCAAGTGGATATTAGTGGCCACCCACCTATTCCAATTGGACCCCCGCCATTGTTTCTTTCAGTTTTTTAGTTTCCTTAATTGTAGCACAATTTACTATTTTTGGCAATTTTTTTGGTCCTGAACTTCTGGAGCCGTTTTGAGGCCCTAAACAACATTTCTTTGGAAATATTCCTATTGCCAAAAAAATCATCATTTAGGGCCTCAAAATGGCTCTAGAAGTTTAGGACCTGAAAATTTTCCAAAAATAGTAAACTATGCTACAATTAAGGAAATTGAAAAATTGAAAGAAATAATGGTGGGAGTCCAAGTGGAATAGGTGAGTGGCCACCAATATTCACCCGAATCACTGGTTGAATTGGTACAATGAAATTGGGGTATGTAGTTTCACCATGCGCTCAAATGCTACAATGTTACCGCAAAAGATGGCGAGGAAGATCCTAGGAACATCCACGTTAGTGAGTTTGAAGAACAGCATGAAGTCGTGGGACCTCAGGTGGAAATCCTTGATATAACGGAGCCTTTAAAGACCAAGTAGGTGAATATTGGATTAGAAGCGCAACTGAAGTTCATGAACATAGGTGACTATTGGGACAAAGATACAATAGATAAGGTTGTGGAGCTATTGCAAGAGTATCAAGACTTGTTTCTGAATAAGTTCTCTGATATAAAATGGATATTGGCGATTTGGGAGTCATCAATATCACATTGAAGTCAGATGAAAAGACAGTAAAACAACACCCATACTGATTAAATCCCAAGTATAAGAAAAAAATGCACAAGGAATTGGATAAAATGCTTGAAGTTGGGATCATTGAACCTATCGAGGAATCAGATTGGGTTAGCCCCATGGTGGTCCAAGAAAAGAAGATAGAGAGTGAAATTCAAATATGCCTAGACTTAAGGAAGTTGAATGACGCATTTGTCCACAATCCATTCCCTACGTCATTCATGGATGAGGTACTGGAGAATTTTGGAGGACATGAAGCCTATTCATTCATAGATGGATTCTCGAGGTACCATCATATCAAGATCACGCCGAAGGACAGGAGTAAGACCAGCTTCGTGACTGAATGGGGTTGTTTTGAGTATACAATGACGCCTTTCAGGCTCAAGAATTCCTGTGTGATTTTATCTAGGGTGGTAAGTGCAGTTTTTAAGGAATTTGTCCATCAAGTTTTGGAGGTTTACTTTGATGACTAGACAGTGTTCGGGTTAGTAAAGAGACATGTTGCTAGTCTACGCCTCGTGTTGGATACTTGTCAAAAGCATCAAATAGCCCTTAATTTCAAGAAATGCATATTCTACGTACCCTACAAGATACTCTTGGGCCATGTTGTTTGCAAGTAGGGATTGATGTTAGACCATACCAAAATTGCAGTAATCATCAACTTGGAAGCCCCGAAGAATGTCAAACAATTGCGTGCAACATTGGGTCATACGGGATATTATAGGAAGTTTATTAAAGCATATGAAAAAATCACTACGCCTATGGAACAATTATTGAAGAAGGATGCAACATTTTGCTGGGATAAGGACTGCTAGAAGAGTTTGGATATTTTGAAGGAGAAAATGGTCACCATGCCTATTTTAGTGTTCCCCAATTGGAAGAAGGAGTTCCACGTTCATGTAGATGCTTCCTGCATCATGCTAGGAGTTATGCTAACCCAAGTAGGCGAAGGAGATAATGACCATCCAATAACATTTGCAGGTAGAAAATTGTCTAACATGGAAAAGAACTATTCGACCACAGAACGCGAAAGTTTGGCAATGGTGTATGAACAATAGAAATTTAGGCACTATCTGTTGGGTGCACACTTCAAGATGTATATAGATCATTCTTCTCTATAATACTTTGTCAACAAGCCTGTGTTGGGGGGGAATATTTGCAGATGGTTGTTGCTTTTCCATGAATATGATTTTGAAGTAATTGTGAAGCCAGGGTGCTTGAATGTTGGTCTAGATCACCTAACGTGAATTAAGAATGGGGATGAGCCTACCAGTCTAGAGGAAAGGTTTCCTGATGATCAACTCTTCGTGTTGGCTTAGTGGGGCTTGACCCAAGTTCAGAAATGATTTAGCTAAGCAAATCTCGGTACAATTGGCCCTTTCGACAATAGTCCGCGGAGCATGGACTGAGGTCTCACTCGAAGTAGTATGGGAGGGTTTTGGAACCAGGTTTCCACACCCCGAGGATGTTTGATATGGGGTGATAGGCACGCGATTCAACCTTCGCGCTTACTAGGTTACGCGCACCAGCGAGCTCCTTGCATCCTATGGTACTGCCTTCGTGCAGCTCTAGCCGCAGTGCGACCAGTGTTTAATTACCCAAGTCTTCCTTAATTAGGTTTTGTTCACTAATTTATTAGAGGGTTTTCATACATAAGCATTCATAGCAATGTTTATCAAGTGCACACATATAAGTAAACAGATACAATTAACACATAACAACAAAATATAGATCCACGAAATAGATGCACAATATGCCGAATAAAACTTACCTTTATTAATAATTCTCTTCAAGTTTAGTTCAATATAGACCCGACTCTGCCCTGCACACTCAGCTGTAGAGCTTCTACCTATTACTACGACCCAATACACTTCATATCCACTTCTATCTTCTAACCATGCCTTCGAGTATTTCTATTACTTTCTTTTCAAAAAACTATCTTTATACTTAGAGCCTCGCTCTATTTATACAATCGCATGGTCTGCAGACCATGGGTAGGCTGACACAACTTTACATTAAATTACATTATTTTAGGGTGGACAACCCTATGACTCCTAAAATTTCACACTCCGCACCTGCATTTCGCTGGGTCTTTACATTACATTGACCAAAACTTGGGCTTTAGGCCCCAAAACCATGCTGTGGGGGGATCCGCTACCCAATAGGCCCCAAGGACAATCATCGTGACTCGTCCTAAGTCACTCTGTGGGTGTGGCAATTTTTGCACGAAGTGCATCAGCAGGTCTCGTGCAGCTTCGGTGTCTGCAACACACTGTTCGGTTGTCTACTGGATTTGTTGCACATGTGTTTCTAAACCTTCGTGATCACGGTCACATTCCTGTCCAACTGCATAAAGTTCCTGCATTTGTGCCAGCTTCCCTTCAATGGTAGCTATAATTGTGAACACTTCATCGATCCATGGTTGGATGCGTTCTTTAAGCAGGGCTTCGTTTGGGTGCGTGACGTCTAATCAGTCCTTTAGTGCCCTTACCTGCTGTAGTTTGGCGAGTCATTGAGTAAGGGCAACTGTCTACACGGTGCCCTAGACACTGTCGTACTCCTGCTGCAACTTGCACACCTCTGTCTCTAGGTGTTATAGATTTAGGTCTTCCTACAGGTGTGTAAGCATGGTTAGTGCTTGCTCCAACATCCCAGTACAATCCTATGTCACCTTGCCAATATGCTCCAACCCTGTTTGGATAGCATGGGTGCATTGCTCTTTGACTTCTGGGGGTGTGGAGGGATGTGCCTTCAATTGCAGGTCGACGAGCTGCAGGTTCACCTCCAACTGAACCTTTGTTGTTTCTTCCTAGGCCTCGTGGAATTCAGCCGCCAATCTATGGACCCGCTTTGTTGCTGGTAGCTCTTTTGGCATGACCAACTCTAGAACGCTCCTGCATGCATCCTCTATGGCTTGCTCCAGTTTGTGAGCCTATGCAACCAACACATCCTACTGGATGCTCAGCTGGTCCATGTTGTTATTTTGCTCATGCAGGACCTAGATCACTTTGCCTTCCCATGCGTGGAGCTCTGCGATAACCCCATCCTGTAGCTAGTACATAATTTTGCGTGGTAGGGCGACCAAGTTCAAGCCAATGCCATATTGCTCATCGTAGCCTGGTCACCATCGCTTGGTGCTACTAGTGCACCTTCGGACAACACGAAGGTGTTGGCCATATGGGCGCGCAACGTCTGTTTAGCCTCAGCGGTTCCTGCTGTGACATATTGGGCCTTTGTACCTGTTGGGGGGCTATACCTGTAATCCTTATAGCTGTGTGCTGAGCGCCACGAACACAGTGCTCTGCTCCATCCTTAGTTTCTAGAGTGCATCCTTTGCAACCTCACAAATTGTTTCGCTGATGTCAAACGGATCACCTTTTGTGAGCGTGATTGGGTCGACAGACATCTTTATGGCTTTTACCTTCTTCCTGGGAGCTGTTTTCTCAGGGTAGCACGACTGCTTGAGTTGGGTCGATGTGGAACCGGGGTCCATGCGGTCCTCTGCCCTGTCCACTTCCCTAGTCTACTACCCCATGGATATCTCCTAGCCCTCCTCGGCCTCTCTAGTTAGTGCTATTGTGGTTTCTTCCATCTGCACTGCTACTGCTGCATCAACCGCCTTCTGCTATGCGGTTGCTTCTTGTTCTTGGCGCCTCTTTTCAGCGAGCTGCGTGATGCACAACATGGTGTCCTTTCTTTGCTGGGCTGGGGCCTTCTCCATTTCTACCAAGTCTGGGGCGTGCCACTTCAGAGACCATGAATCCATTACTGTGAAGATTGCATCATCCGTTGCGATGAATATAATCTTCACCCATTTTTGTGCTAGATCCTTGTGCGCTGGGATATACAGGTTATGCATATCCACCTTGAATTCCACCATGCTCTGCAAGTTATTATGAATCGTAGGGGATAAGCGTGGCCTTCGATTGATCCATGTTTGGATGCTCGCCTCCACGAACACCCAAAACACCTTTATCTCGCAAATCCTCTTTGCGTCTTTTGTAGCCTAGTGCGAGGTGTACCTCGCAGCTTCGGGCAGATCATCCTCAATAGTGGGAAACTGGCTGTCCTTCGGCAGCTCCCCGACAACCAACAGGATGGATAATAGCAACCATGTGTAGTGGAAGGTCTTATCCTTCTCTTGGGCTCCCTTTCAGTTTGTCAAAAACTCATCGCAGAGGAACAACGCCCAGTTGAATTGGACCCCCTCTACACACTGCTCTACCAACGCAATCACAGATAGTGGTACTTCGTCAGCGTAGCATTTCCTCATTAGCTTGTCATCCAGCAACTAGGTGGCTATGCACACTCCTTTGTCTTTAATGTTTTCTATTGCATACCCCCGCTTTTTCTTTTCTAGTTTATACTTGGCCTTCATGGCTTCTGTGAGGGCCAAGTCGCTACTTTTTCCTGCTATGGCTGTGTGGTCATGTCCTTTTACTCGCAGTCGAGAAATTTGGTGAATTAGGTCGGTTGTGATGGGAATAGGCTCCTCTAGCCAAAGATACCCATCATTCACCAGGCATAGTAGCTACCTGATGACAAAAATGGTGATGGGCACGCGGTGGTAGTGGGGTATCCATCACAGATGGAGTAACCTAGCCTTCTCCACACCGTGCAACCATTTCTACTTCATTAACCTCTCCATGGCCAACTGTGGGAACTTCTTGCTATCTGTAAGGTCCCAATCCTCAAACTTCATGGTAGGTACCCGTCCCAATGGCGGACCTTCAAAGCTTATATCATCGGGGAGGAGTGGGGTCTGGAGCGCACTCTTCATGGCCTCCAACTGCTTCGGTATCTTGGCTTCCCCTTCCACTGGGCGACATATGGAGGTACCGTTTTTGCGTAAGACATTTGGGAGATATCCTCTGCCTCATCATCTTGTACCTCGATTTGAGCGATCAGAGCTTGCAAGTCTTCCTCCTCCTCGTTTGTTTCAATGGTGACGACCTTTCCTTTCTCTGTCATTGACAATTTGCCAAACTATGGGTTTCTTGGGGATACACGGACTGGCCCCATAGTTTGCTTATGTGGTCGCGGTGTTCGTGGTGACTTTGGAACTTCTGGTGCAGCTGCTTCCTCTCTAGGCTCCTCATGGGCCATATGGGGCTCCGTGGTAACTTCGGTGAATCGCACTCTTGTTCTAGTAGTCGTCATCGTGTCTACACTTGAAGGTGGTAAGAGTATGTGGCACTCAATGCTCTGTACTTGCTCAATTCTCAAACAACCAAGTGTTGCCATGTGGCTAGCCCTAGGGTTTTTATAGAATATTTTGGATTTGAATTTGTCCCTTCCCCCCACTTCTGAGTCATTAATGCCTTCTTGGCAGCAAATTGTCCCAAATCTAGCTCTTAATTCGTGTCTTAATTGCCCGCAGCCCACTCCTTTTTGCTTTAAATTGGATACCTTGTCATGAACAGTCACACCAACAGTCACCTCCCAGCCTACCCGCGTGGTAGTGCAGCTCCCTATTCATGGTGCATGACATCTGTGACATATTGATCCTGTGTGCAAATTCCTTATCACACAGCTCCCTTATAGATTCTTTATAGTCCTATTCTCTCTTTCAACTGCTTGGAGCACTGAGATTGTGCTCCCTATGGATAGTTAGGTGGTTGCACCACCTGTGCGAGGCTGTAATTCACCTTCTAGCCTGGTTCGTGGGCACTCCTTAATTACCCTTACGACAGTCAGCACCACGCGTTCTTCCTTATGTGTTGCGTTCCCCTGGTTACTTTGTTTGGTAAGGTGTGGTTGCAGCCATGGTAGCAAAGCCACAAATTCTTGGCGGAAATCTTCTAATTCAATAGTATGGCTGCTGATATCTTGTGCTGTCACTCTTAGTTTATCTTGCGTGATTTTGGTTTCTAGTTTGTTGATTTCTTCGTCCGTTAACCTATTTTTCTTCCTCATCCATACACAATCTTCTTCAAGTTTGTGAAGTTTAATATTCCATCGCTGAATGGATTCTTGTAACCGCATAATTCCTTCATCCGGTTCCTCGCATACTGGCCCAACTGTAGGAGTTGTTGCATTAGGATTCCTCTCTACTCTTATGGTCTCGTCTCTGCTCTTCAGCATTGGAATCATTTCTGCGCTCAGGTCTTCGCACATGGCCCTATAGGCCCATCCAACTGCTAGTATGTGCAGGTCCCAATCAGTACGTCTCACCTGGTGAACCCTATTCAAGATTCTACATACCTTCTCGAATGCTTCCGCGTGGAACGTTTATGGTTCACGTCGCTTTTCCCACTATTGCATTCTGTTCTAAGTTTTTATCCCTAGTTCAGGGTATGTTCGTGTGGACTGCACCGTACACATCTATACCCATTGACCCAGGTGAGCGCGGAAGTTGCACTGTCCTAGCTGCCTGACTCTTGTTCGAAGTTGGGGTCTTCTAAATTGCAAGTACATCATCCTTTTACATCTTTGCTAGTCCTCAAATTTGCCTTGATGTGTACTCCACCATCGTGTGTGTGTTGCACACAGTGCCCATTTTAGCGTATCGAACCATTGCTGTTTTGGTACTGCGCTTTCAAATTTGTCCACGAATTCATCCACCACTGTCGCTCCATCATATGTTGGCAGTTCCCTTGTCTCTATTGTCATGTAGCACAATGATCTAATCATCATGTTACAATTCATTGTTGTCACTTCGTGTAACCGATTTTTCCATCGTTCTATTTCCTCATCTTAATTCGAAGTGCAGGAGCTTTCATGCTCCCATGAGATACTCCCATCTGCAACTAGATTCACCGAATCCTTGTTGCATGCTGCTATCTAGTAAAAACAATCCAGCTCATCGTCGCGCACTGGTTCAGTGTAGTGCGCTCCTTCTGCTGGGTCTAGCGAGACTACTACGAGTAGTGATTTCTGTTTGAATATTATCTTCTTCTTCTTCAGGTTGATGACTTCGTTCATATCAGTGATCAAGTCTATTCCTGACAGGGCGAGATAGGGATTATTGTCATCGGAAATCTCTATCACTTCAAAGTCCGTGCATGTGCTCACGCCTTCAATATCAACTATTACCCCGTAAAACCTCCCCATGGGAAAAATATTTTGTTGGTTCACCATTCGTAATTGAAAAGGGGACTACTGTAACACATGCCTGCCCATGCATTCCCATGTTTTCCTGGGTAACACATTCGCATTCGACCCTAGGTCTAGGATTACCTGATCCATTTCATACTCAATAATCTATGTCATCAATCTCATTTCCCTCCTGGTGTGCAATGCATGCTTTCATAGTTTCCAGACTACGTGCAGTTCTCCTGACCCTACGCACCTGGTGATCAACTCTTGTAGTCCCTTAACTGCTTTTTTGCCGCACAACAGTTTCATGCATGTCTCCAAAAAGGTAGTAAGCATTGAAGGATCCATTCTTGGCTCTGGTTGATACTTACTACTTGAAGTGGAGGCCTTCGCGAAGCTCTTCTTAGCTTCCATGAATGTCTCCTTTGCGTGTTCTAAGTCAAACTCAGGTTCCTTTACAAGAGCCTTGCGAACCCATGTATCTTCCTCTGGCTACTTCCCCTTATACTCCCCCATGGTCGCACTGCTTCTTATCACCATGTTCACATTTTGGCCTTCTTTGCGTGGTTGAGACCTCATCATTTGGATATTTTAAGTCAGAGGAGGCTGGAGTACCCATTTTTTCATGCATCTTTGTGATCAATGTAGGACAATCTATCATTTCATTATCAAACTGAGCATAATACGAATAGGATATCCTCATCGAGTCGGTGCAATAGAGGGCACAGTGCCCTGGTCCTCCGCAATTGTAACAAATTAACTATCCACGGCCCCTTCCTGGTCCCATTCCTCCTTGTCCTCGCCCCCTAAAATCCAGCATGCGCCATCGCCGTAGCTGGGTCAAGGGCTTGTGTTTCTGTCTGCATCCTATATGCTGGGGTTCGATCCATCATAGCTTGTACCTGTGACAAGTGCACTCTTCATGGCCTACCAACCTACAGAAATTACAAAAAAGTTGTTGGGGTGTCGGTGTATACTTCTGCAACAAATGACAATTATCTATCGTGTTTTTTCCTCTTATTTGATAGATCACACACCATAACGCAGTTGTCGCACTCAGCCCTGCCTGTGCCTCTAGCCTCAATGGCATTGGCCCCCCTCCTGGCAAGTAGTTCGTGAACATTGGACAATGATCCTTGTCATGGCCTTAGCCTTTGCATTTTATGCACCATACTTCCTTGTGCACCTCTGGCCGCGGTGCCCTATCTTGCTTAAAACTCTATATTTCCAGGAATAAATTCTATAGTTGCGCATGGATTTGTTGAACTCCCAACCCAGAGTCTTGTATCAGGGTCTCATGCAACCTCATCACCATTTCCAATGCTTTGGCCTGGGCGGAAAGTTTCTGTTGTGACAGTGCCATCCTCAAGTGCGGTGTTAGGGATGCCACAAACCATGCGCGATGTTGTACATCTGTTAGTGTCATATTGGCCTTGCGGATTGTACTCTTCAACTACTGATCCAGATCCTATGGGGTCTCTCCTGGAAGCATCACGATCTCTTTAAACCTGATGATTGACTGTGTCTCTAATTTCAGCGAGCTAAATTCTCTGTTCATTCTAGATCTCTGCTATCCCTGTGTTTGGGTGGTTGTTAGAGTGCTTTATATACCATGTTAATGCGTAATCCTGTAGCGCGCTCATCAATGTAACCTTCTTAATGTTGTCGTCTGTGACCCCTTGCGCTTCCCGCATTTCTCTTACCATGAACCTGAAATGGTCCGGATCCTCATTCCATACTCCTTTGAATATGAGTAGTTTGATCGCGCTCGTCATGCTAAACTATGGGGGTGGTGGAGGTGGAGTGGGTGGAGGTGAAGCGGGTGGTGTCATGGGTGCAGGTGGTAACTGTGGAATGCACTGCCTTATCAAACTGACCGCACTTCTCGGAGAGACTCGAGCGAGCTCTTCCTCATTCTCTCATGAAGGTGAAATTAAGGGACTTTTTTCTAATTCCCCGCTACCTTTATAGATATTTCCGCTCCACGTCATCCCAAAAATTAATTTATTTTTATAACCTACTTTTCACATAACAACATCTTAATCCAGGTATTCAAATATTTAATATAATTACCTCGCAGTCCCTTGAGAAAACGTCTTTCTACTTCGCTGTAGCTCATGGTCATGTCTATCGCAAACTCAGTGATAATTCCCCCAATTATCCGGTTGAGCCAATGGTCCACAACTCACACGATCTTATCTTCTGATGCTTCTAGTCTGTGCACTAATTTCGAAGTCCACACTACTAGTTGGTTGAGCCTACACCTTCCCTGGCTTTTGGCTAACCTCGTGATCCACTCATATAGTTCAGAAGGAAAGGATGCAAAGAAAATCTCGTGGATTTCCATATACACGTAGTGATCCAACCACCTTTTCTCAGATACTTGCAGAGTTCTATTTTCTTGTGTTGCGAACTCATGAATCTTCTTGTCCAACCACTCTTCAATTTCCTTCTTCGTTGGGTTCCAGTGGCACAACATCAGACATCCCTGAGGCAGATCGTGATCCCAGCAATGGAACCATTTGTTGGCTTAGTGGGGCCTGTCCCAGGTTCAGAAGTGATTTAGCCAAGAAAATCCTGATACTACTGGCCCTTTTGGCAATAGTCCGTAGAGTACGAACTGAGGTCTCACCCGAAGTAGTATGGGAGGGTGCTGGAACCGAGTTTCTGCAAGCTGGGGATGTCTGATATGGGGTGATAGGTAAGTGATTCAGCCTTCGCACTTACTAGGTGATGCGCACTAGCGAGATCCTTGCGTCCTATGGTACTGCCTTCGTATAGCTCTAGCCGTAGTGCAACCAATGTTTAAATACTCAAGTCTTCCTTAATTAGGTTCTGTTTGCTAATTTCTTAGAGGTTTTTCATACATAAGCATTCATACCAATGTTTATCGAGTGCGCACATATAAGTAAACAGATACAATTAACGCATAACAACAAAATATATATCCATGAAATAGATGCACAATATGTCGAATCAAAGTTATCTTTATTAATAATTCTCTTCAAGTTCAGTTCAATACAGACCCGACTCTACCCTGCGCACTCAGCGACAGGGGTCCGCGCACTCAACTGCAGACTCTACTACGCCTCTGCGCTCTCAACTGCAGAGCCTCTACCTATTATATGACCCAATACACTTCAGATCCACTTCTATCTTCAAACCATGCCTTTGCATCTTTCTATTACTTTATTTTCAAAAAAATATGTTTACACTTAGAGCCTCTCTCTATTTATACAATCCCATGGTCCCTGGACCATGGGTAGGCTAACATAACTTTACATTAAATTACATTATTTTAGGGCGGACAACCCTATGACTCCTCCTAAAGTTTCACACTCTTAAAGTTTCACACTCTGCGCCTACATTTTGCAGGGTATTAACATTACATTGACCAAAAATTGGGGTTTGGGCCCCAAAACCATGTTGTGGGGGGATTTGTTGCCCAAAACTTCACTATTCACGTCACAGATGATAATTTCACAGATATAATTGAATTTTTGTCTACTAGCACCGCTCCCGAAGGGTATTCGACACAACAGAAGAAGGAATTAGTAGTCTAAGCTACATATTTCTCTATTATTGTTGGAAATCTATATAAAATAGGATCTGACGAGACACTGCGTAGGTATGTTGCGGAGTATGAGTGGAAAAGTATCCTTGTAGAAGTGCATGGAGAAGTAGTAGGAGGAAATTATGCAGGAAGAGCATAATGATGGATGACATGAAGACTATTTGTTCATAGATGGATTCTTGGGGTACCATGAGATCAAGATCGTACCAGAGAACCGAAGTAAGACCACCTTCACGACTAAATGGGGATTTTTTCAGTATACAGTGATGCCCTTTGGGCTCAAGAATTCCCATGCAATTTTCTCTAGGGTGTTAATTGCGGCTTTTAAGGAATTTATCCATAAAGTTTTGGAGGTCTACTTTGATGACTAGACAATGTTCTAGTTAGTAAAGAGATATGTTGCTAGTCTGTGTCTCATGTTAGATAGTTGTCGAAAGCATCAGATAGCCCTTAATTTCAATAAATTCATATTCTACATATCCTATGGGATACTCTGGGGCCATGTTGTTTACAAGTAGGGATTCATTGTAGACACTATCAAAGTTGCAGTAACCATCAATTTGGAAGACCCGAAGAATGTTAAACAATTGTGAGCAACGTTGGGTCATACGGGATATTATAGAAAGTTTATCAAAGAATATTCATATATCACTATGGAAAAAATATTGAAGAAGGATGCGACATTTTGTTGGGACGAGGACTGCCAAAATAGTTTGGATATTTTGAAGGATAAAATGGTCATTAGGCCTATTTTAGTGTTCCCCGATTGGAATAAGTAGTTCCATGTTCATGTAGATGCTTCATGCATTGTGCTAGGAGTTATACTGATCCAAACAAGCAAAGGAGATATTGACCATCTAATATGATTTGCAGGTAGAAAATTGTCTAAGGCAGAAAAGAACTATTTGACCACAGAATGCGAATGTTTGGCAATGGTGTATGCACTATAGAAATTCAAGCTCTATCTGTTGGGTGCTCTTCAAGATGTATACATATGATTCTTCTCTAAAATACTTGGTCAAAAAGCTTGTGTTGGGGGGGAAGATTTGTAAATGGTTGCTTCTTTTCCAGGAATATGATTTGAAGTAATTTTGAAGCTAGGGTGCTTGAATGCTAGTCTAGATCACCTAGTGCAAATTGAGAATGGGGATGAGCCTATGAGTCTGGAGGAAGGGTTTCCTGATGCACAACTCTTCATTTTTCATGTCACAGATGATCATTTTGCATATATAATTCAACTTTTGTCTACCGGCACCGCTCCCAAAGGGTATTCGACATAACAGAAGAAGGAATTAGTAGCTCAAGTTGCAGATTTCTCTATTATCATTGGACATCTATACAAAATGGTATTTTATGAAATACTGCGTAGGTATGTTTTGGAGTATGAGTGGGAAAGTATCATTGCAAAAGCGCATGGAGTAGTAGCAAGAGGACATTATGCAGGAAGAGAAACTGTGCAGAAGATCTGCTGTAATGCCTGTGGAGTACATAGTGCCAAGTTTATGGATTGTAGCAATAACAAATATGGTTGATCACTATACCATGGAAGAACAACTTGCGCAACTTGTTGAATTGGACAAGGATCGTTTCTTGGTTGGATTTCATCAACAGGTGCAGAAGGACCATGAAAAGGCATGACATGATTTCCATATCAAGAAATGCACCATTAAGATAGAAGATTTAATGTTTCTATATGATAGTATGTTCACAAAGTTCCCATGAAAATTTCAGATGCATTGTTTGGGGCCATATGTTATGAAGGAAATTATAGATGGAGGCACAGTACAACTTGCGAATTAGAATGAGGAATTATTTCTGAGAAAGGTCAATGGGAGTCTATTGAAGATGTACAGGGGTGATCCCATCCCTACACAATGACTATATGATTATGGGGTAGTCTTAGTACTCTAGGTAGCTACAAGGAATTACGAGACTTTAAAATACACTACCCTGAAAGTTAGAAAAGAAAAGTGAAGGGACTGCATGACAAGTCGAAGTATGGCGTTGAGGGGAATTATGCCGAAGGAGGTGCGCTAGGTGGGTGGGCCCCATGCAACTTGGCAAAAAAGTGACCATTGGAAGCATTGTCGATGATTGGATGAAGAATTTTCCATTGAAAGGAGCAGTGGGGAAGCATTTATGGAGCATATCTTTGGAAATATGCCACCAAATATCCATTAATGACCAGGAATTGGAGGAAAAAGTCAGATTTGAATTCAAATTAGTCTATAAATACAACATACCACTCTGCATTCGAACACTTTGTTTCATAAGAATTTGCCTTAAGATTTTTCACCTTGCTTTGTGCCAAATAGAGTGCTATATGTTTGAGTCAGATTCAGAGGAACTTCTTTGATGACCAGAGTTTGAAAAATTGGTTGATTATTATTGTACGAGCTTCCTTGAGATAATGACTGCAACTTACCCATAAACGGAGCTAGCCCCATCTAAGGCAACGCCAACCAAACTTATATCTACCGGATTTCCTACTACCGCAACTAGGTCGCCAAGGCCTAATCCATATAATTCTATGAAGCAGAAGAAGCCTCAGAAAGTGTTGGTGCAGAAATCACAGCGGAAGAATCTTACAAAAATCCACGAGAAGTATAAAATGGATAAGTCCAAGCTGCCGATGGAGCCACTGGATTTTGATGAGGAAGAATTGAACGAAGGAGGAATAGAGGAGCTTGACGCTGAAGAGGTCGAACCAATAACTTGCTTGCCGAAGTATATCCTACCCCAAAAATTGACGACGAAGGTGCCAAAATATCTAGATGCTGCAAAGTTCATGGTCTTTACACCTTTACTACCAGAGAATGTGTTGTTTTAAGTCCCGTTGCTGGGTTAGATACCATATCTAAAAGTGGAGGATTGGGGCCTTGGGTATCATGAGAAATTTCCTCAATTAGTGTCCAGTAAGTACCTCAAGAAGGTCTACTATGAGGAGTTGAGTGTCACGCACCCTGAACCAATAGAGAGAAATGCATAGCTGCTATTAAGAAAGGAATGGCCATCTTGGAAGATGCAGTCATGGGTTGCACTAAGATATTTGAGCAGACCATGGAATTATGGACCTCACTGTAGAAAGATCCAACTCTACAAAATATTACCACAAACATCAAGGAAAAAGAGCACCAGTTTGATGAAATCCGATCA
Organism: Pinus taeda; assembly: GCA_000404065.3. NCBI lineage: Eukaryota > Viridiplantae > Streptophyta > Pinopsida > Pinales > Pinaceae > Pinus > Pinus taeda. The sequence continues at coordinate 172,693 of APFE030002440.1, forward strand.
ACAGTGTGGTCCTTAGCACTAGTGAAAATGTTCTCTCAATTACAGGAAGGAAAACTCATCTAGAATGAAATCAATGAGCTACATCCCAAGGAAGTGATCATATATTCAAGGATGTTGTCGTGGGAATATGAGGCCAGCCAGTTGACTTTGTCATTTCATAGTAAGCTAAATGGGATGAAACAGACTCAAAGGACCATGGGCCTTACAATCCCAACTACTAAAATGTTAGTCGAGGAAGTGCAACAAGCTTCTACGCAGGGAATTGAAGACCTTTAGGTTTTGAATATTGAGTTTAGTGAGCTACAGGCGAAGATTGATGCACCACCAACAAAGTGACTCGAAGATGAGTCACAAAATTATGTTGGGGGCCTGTTGGGACAGGGTCCCCTGGGGTAAATTTTGTAACTAATTCTGTTAATTATGTAAATTCTTCGCATTTTGAGGGAGCGGAGCGCGAAGGTCATTAGGAGTAAAAGGGGATTTAGTCCCTTAGTCTATTAGAAGATAGGATGTTTTGTGACCCTTCCATGGTTTGCAAACCATGGTATTGTAAAAGAAGAAGTTATATAAAGAGGTCATAGTGATTCATAAGATGTCAGTCAAGAAATTTAAGATCATTATATGGGCAAGTAGTTTGAGGTAGGAAAGTTTGTTTCCTATACTTAAGTGAAGGGGAAGGTTGTTGCTACTGTGTGCACAGAGACTTTGGTAAGCCTGCAAGTGGAGTGCACAAGCCCTTGAAGATGTGTGCACAGGGAAGAAGAGTCTGTAAGAGAAATATTATATTAGTAAAGACTATTTTGGGAGCTATAACTGTGTATATGTGCCGTTATATTTACTTGTGCAATTTATGTGTATTCGCTCTGTTTTATGTATTTATCTAAAGAAACACTTAATTGGTCCGTGAAAGTAGTGGATCTGATACTTTAAATGATGCTATGATTTTTTTAAATGTTCCATGAAGGGTTCGATACTATTTCTGTAAGTTATTGTGATTTATGAAATCAAAGGATTAGGGTTCATGAAGGCTAGGGATAAGCCCTAGAAGTGACAGAAGCCCATCACACAGACCTCTGGATATCGAAGCCTAGTTCTGTCATCCATCAATACTACTTGAGGTGACACTTCAGCTTGTGCTATGCTAGTTGTTTCCGAAAGGGCCAACAATTTAGGGTTTTGTTGGTTGGTGCAACTAACTCTGAACCTGGGTCAGGACCCCCCATTAAGCCAACACTAGAATTCTTTCTTACGGGCACCAGATTAGAGACCGATGTTGAATGATGAACCTTGAATATGATTTGAGCATCCAACATTTTTCTTATTTCTTTTTGAATGAGTGGCTCAAGAGTAGGTTGGAATTTTCTTAGTTTTTGATGAAAATAATTGACCCCTTCCATAATAGGAATCACTTGCTGGATTATTCGCATATCATAAATTTTCAAATCATCATACTTCTACTCGAATACATCTTGATACTATTTGAAAAGGAATATAAAAGCTTGTTTCTCTTGAGGAATACATCAAGGAAAGAGAGTTATGAAGTTCGATCTTCTTTCGTACCAAGATTTACTTATTCATGTGAAAGGGTAGAGCTATGAGTCTTTGCATTGATTTAACGCTTAAAATGATTTTACAGGTTTTATAACTTTTCTATTGATACCATACCCTTCAGCATGGGGTTTCCTTTACTTGCTTGTGCTAACCCCTCCAATTATTTTTATGCTCATATTTATCAATAGATACATCCTTGAATACATAAACATTCACCATAAAGTCTAGTATTTTTCGGTTGCCATTGAAAATGTGAAAGTTAGTAAGACTACTAGGAATAGATTGCCTATAAATAATATCAATTGAAAAGCCATATTTTAAAGGTGACAACTTAGCAACAACATTTTCTATTGTATTAGGAGTGATATTACAAATTTGAGGATCATAAATAATATTAAAATGTTGGTCCATACCGCTTTTTGATAGTTTTTAAGACTAGGTGACACAATACGTATTGTATTTTGTACTTGTCGTGTGATAATATCGAAGTCACCTATTGCTTTTGTTTCTTGAAATCTAAGGTCGATGACTTTCTTTAAACCCAATATGAGTTCTTCATACTTGGCCACCTTATTAGTGCACTCGATTTTGAAGCGACAAGAGATCATATGTTTGTGCTATAGCAGGTCTATTAAAATTCAACTAGCTCCAGATACCTCTTTAATTTTTGAACCATCAAAGTACACTGCCTAAAGGCTATCAGTACTAGAAATATTTCCTGCATTAACACTATTTACATCTACTATACGAGATTCATTAACACCAATTGGATTTCGAGGAAGGAGTTCCGACTATGTATTAGTTGGGAGGGTTGAATGTTTTTGTAGATGACATCTATGATCAAATACCAAGAATAAATTTCTGAAAATAAAATATGCAAAGCCTACTGTCTCATTATGTCCCTCAAGTGGTGCCATAGTATGCTTCACATATGGCTAACCTTCTACTCGAATTTGGTTATTTCTTCCCTTATATGGAAGCCATAAATGTGTCTAGTTGATTGAAAATTACCCTTGTAGCTTGCTAGACCAATATCTTCTCAGGAGTAAGCCATAGGCTTCATAAATATCCACAATCAAAATGTTTATGCATTGGTGAACTCTATGGTCTAATTATAAGTGAATGATAACATTACTAAGTTTACCAATGGCCTAGATAAATGATCTATCCAATTGTACGATTTGTGCATAAATATTTTCCCAATTAGATTTAATTTTCTTAGCAAAAAATAATGGCATTACATTCATGGATGAAATAGAATCAACTAAACAATCATGTACATTATAATTAAATATTTTGGAAGTTAAAAGGGATAGAGGGAAGAGAGTGTTAGAATTAAAATTAAAAAAATTAACTATAGATTTGATGATATTATGAGAGTTATTGGACATTACCTGAGAAGCATAAAATTCCTTACCTACCAAAGAGTGCAATGTTAGTTATTGGATAAGTAGTTCTCGTCATCATGTTATCTTTGTGAGCTCAAAGAGTGAAATGTTGGTATGAGCTCTTTTCGTGTCATCAACAATGTTGTAATCAGTGATTTCCATCTAAATAGGTTGTGCTGATAGATTAGGCAGTGTAACTCTATTTGAAGCTTTAGGAGTGGTGGACTTACTTTTTATATTGGTGGAAATGTTCTTAAATGGTGGATCACTTCCTAACTTATTCTATGAATTCTTAGCTAAATTAAAATTGTTGAAAAGTGTAACTAGGTTCACTCTTCATAATGACATGTAAATATGATTTTATGTAATAAGATATAAAAAATAACAAGAAAATTATTTTATTGACTTGCTTCATGTGTTTCATGAGCAAGGGAATTTGTTTTTGAGTCAAGACTCCCATTGAGAGTATTTAGGATTTCTTTGTCATCTAGTCATAAAATTTTATAGTCATTGTCATGTAATTAAGTCATTTTACACTTTGTAAAAGGTCAAACTTGTTTATGTAAATTACCCTCCAATACCTTGTCACCTATCCTCTTCAAGCCGACCTACAATAATGAAGGAACATGTTAGAAGAAGTTGGACTAACCTCCAACTGTCATGTTGACCAAAAGGGTATGTGATGAGGTGTATAAGTAGCCACACTCAGCTTCCATTAGAAGCAAGAAACTCGACTTGAATTTGGTATGGGGAACCGAAGAAGGGTTCTTCTTGATCAATGAAGGAGGCATTCTTCTGGGGAAGTGAATAAGGTATTCTTTTGGGCAAGAAAAGAATAGGTTTCTTTTGGGAAAGGAAAGAATATGTTTCTTCTGGGGTAGAAAGGGAAGGATTCTTCTAGGAAACTGGAGATCAAGAGACCAAGATTCTCTAGAATAAGTTAGTGATATTATAGATACCAAGTTTCTCTAGAGGAAGTCAAGATTAATAAGTGCGAAGGATAAAGACTGAGCTTCTCTAGAAGGAGCTAAGGAGGAGGAGTTCAAGATCAAGCAGGGAGTCAAGAAGAGAAGAGGAAAAGAAACAAGGTTAGTGACAAGGTTCTTGGGAGGATACTAGATTCAAGTGTCTATGTCATGGTCTTGGTACTTATCAATTAAAGATATAGAAGAATAATTTTGATCACGTTTTTGTAACAACCTTGGTGACATTTTCATGTAATAAAGTAAATAAAGGAAAAATTAGATGACGGGTAAGGGACACGTATTCCAAGCTAAATGTTGGGTAAAGATATCCTAGTGAGCATCACTGGATGCGTGTTCTTGGGTAAGGAAATTGGTAAAGGCTAAGGAAAAGGCATTAAAAGGAAAAAATGAATTTTTGGCACATTTCTTTATGAAAATAAAGGAAATTAGGAGAAAAGTAAGGTGAAAGGTCACAGGTTTCATGTGAGGAGGATAATGAAGGAAAATAATGGAAATTGAAGAAAATAGAGGCCTCATTAATAAAACAGCTTATGAGGATCAGTTTGCAACCTCTTTGTTGAATCTTAGTAAGTGTAAGCTCTTAGTTAGTGAAAGTTTGGAGCTCTCTCATTATTCTCTCTCTCTCACTCTTGGTGACTTAGAGTTTTCTTGGAGAAATCTAACTTTGGATCAAGGAAGAAAGAACAAGAAAAGGGAAATGAAGGAAATCAAGGATTAAGGAAAGGAAGGCAGGATCAAGCAGCTTTTGCAAGAATACTTGCAGTTAACCTTTTGCATGTGTGATTTCCTAGCTGGTTTGGACATGCATGGATTTTCATGTTGGTGTATGGTTCTCATGCTGTCGGTGGCATGGTTTTTCCGAGTTATTACAATGGTTTTCAACCTAGCCTAGCTTTTTCCTAGATGCCATTGTGTTGGTATGTTTAGTTTAGTTTTTGAGCTTTGGTTGGCTAGATGGGTTTCAGAATCTCGAGCAGAGGTGGTCTCAAGTGCCATTCCCAAAGGCATAGGAATACCTTGACCAGTTTTGGCGGGATACACGGTAAAGTATGAGGGAGAAGTCTCAATTTAGGGCCTAGTGATCTGGGTTTGGATTGCGGTAAATTTTGAGAGATTGGTCTCAGTTTAGGGCCTAGTGATATGATATTGCACTGTGGTAAAGGCTGAGAGACAAGGACACAAAAAATTCCTCAAGGATACTGATGGATCTCGGATGGCATTCCATGATTTGTTTGGTTGTGATCAGAGCACCGATTTTGGTATGATCATAGTTTAATGAGGGTGGAGGTGGTTTAACCTCTAGATTCCCTTGGTTTTTCTTCGATTGGTTGTTCTATGAGATCCCATGTTCATGCTTGGAATATGGCACGGGGGTGACGGGTTGAAAGAAAGATTTGGTTCAACCATGTCTATGGTTGGGTGGTACGTGGAAGTCCCAAACCTAATGGGATTTGCCTATGAGTAATAAAAGATAATTTCTCTTACTTTTGCATTGATTTATATGTGGATTCAATGGTTGTCTTATCTCTGATATTTACATCGTTTTATGTTGGTTATAAGCATGGTTGAATGATTGGTGCATGTCATGGTTGTTTCATGTATTTACTTATAACTATTAAATGGATGGATGCAAGACCTAGTTGATGACGTTGTAGCCCAATGGAGAAGGAGGTGATCCTTTTGCTTATGTTTCATAAGTGTTTAAGTCATTTATGCTTTGTGTTGTATCCTAGACCTGTAGGTTTCATATTTACTAAGTGTTTGAGAGAATGTCAATCCCAGTTGGGGATGCTCAAGCCTAGTCCCGAGGTTGATTTTTGCTTGATCAACATTGTTATTATGTTTTTAATGAATTCTGGAAGTTACAACAAGTGTTGGGGATAGTCCAAGATTCTGGGCTAGAAAAGTGGCTTAAATCTTCGGGTCGCTGGCACAAAACTGGAAATTCTGGTCCACAGTCGCTGGCAAGTAGGCCTATGAGAGAAAATTTAGGTTCTTGGCCGCTCCCTTTCCTATGGCATAAGAGAGACTATGGCCTAAGAGGTGCAGAAGAGTAGTGGGACCTAGGGACAGGCTATCTGAGTGGCTGACTTGTCTCTTGAGGGTTTTGTTGATGATGTTAGATGACCGTATGTGATGTTCCGTCGATTCCAATTCCTTAAGGTTACATAGGAGGTAGAATCTAATTGTAGTAGAATCTCCCCTCGTGTTTACCCAAGTTGGCATGGTTACTTGGGGTAGACCATGGAGGGGGTGTTATAGAGTTGTATCTGAGCATGGTTACACTCTTGTTCAATCATATTTGATGTTACATATATGGGCGAATATGTTGTTCATGCATGTATGTCAATTGTGTGTTTGTATCTTACACTTGCATTCCATGTGCTTGTTGCACTGCATCATATTGATCATGGTATAAGTAAGGTTATCATGAGGAACTTGATGTCGATTTTATGGAATGCATCATCATGAGTATATGATGTTAGTTATTCTCTACTATATGTGTTCATGAGTATGTGTAGTTTATTAGGCATGTCTTATGCATGTTGATGGTTTCATATGGAAATATGTACAATGGAGTAATGGTTTTTTTCATGCATGAGGCCATGGTTTGTGTAGTTGATATGGCCATGCATTAATGACTAGGCCCTGGCTGGAATGATATGTATCTGGTTTGGTACTCATGTGCTATATGTCTATATGTAGTTATTATGCATGTATGGTCTTGGTTATAGTTATGCATGAATAGTAGGTCAAACATGGCTTGTGAAGTCATGGTATGCAATTTAGGTCATCAGGGTGATATTGGTATGTTATGATGCTAATGTGTCAGCTAAGATAGAACAATAGAGGTGGATCATCATAATGAGGTTGCAACATTAGACTTTTGGGTAAGAGTAGATGATCATAGAAGTACTGCATGTTGGCATGAAGGTATGTAAGTTAAGGATTATTATATTCATTAGGCTTATATGCATTAGGATTATCTACATGTCTTTTGTTGTTATCGTTACATTCATGATAGATGCTAGTTGATTAGTGTAGTTACATGCACATGTTTCAGATAGTCAAGAATGGTAGTAACCTATGGTTGTATGCATCGCTATTGTTGCTTTAGATTAGATGACTTAAGGAATATGTTATATGTTGTTGATGAAATATCTTATAGGTTAAATTGTAGTTGTTATATGCTAATAACTTGATGATTAAGGTTATATCATTTATATCTTGATGTTATATGTATCATGTTAAATTGGATTGGCCTATGCAGATGGTTAGGGTTACGACATTCAGGTATTAGCTGACATATTTGTGATATGGTGTTGTACTAATCTAGATCAATAATACATATTTGATTTCTATGCATAAATGATAATTGTGTATGACTTAGGATGTGAACATGTTAGCTATGATTATTCTGGATATCATGACCTTATTTATGTTTGAGTTGATATGTTGTGAAGTATATCATGCTAACTAAATTGATTGTGTAGGAAAGATACCCTCCCCTGAGACATGGTAAGGTATGACTTTATTATGTTGTATATTTGGTGCTTGACTATTTGATTATGTTGTCTAGTTAACATGGCATGTTCACAAGTTGGTTGAATGTTTGATGAATTGCTTAATATGAGTATGTGTTCAAATGACCTTGTTTTAAGATGATTGTGATAATACATATGAGTTGAGATAGATGACATGTACTTGAGTATGATAGGTGATAGTTGTAGCATTATGTATTATGTCTAATGAAAATGAGTTGACTAGGGATTATGACATGATTGTTTTAAAAGTTTATTCAAACTGATAGATATGATTGTCTTGATATTTGGAACATGTGGTTGACATGTGTGAGAAGTTGCAAGAAACATTCTTGGTATTAGCATGACAAGGTAATAGTTGATGGGTTTACATAAATTATAGTTGGGTGTCGTGACATCACATAATAAGCCTTGGTTGCAGCAAGGTAAAAAGGTAAAAGAAAGGAATTGGGCAAGAATTTCTTTGGCTAGGTTTAGAAACCCAAATTCCAAAAAAATGAGTGCTTTTCATACAATGAGTCTTCTTAACCTTGATTTTGTTGACATTATGTGGATACATGCTAGATTCATGAATATGTAATTGAAATGTATATTAGCTAGTCTCTAGTTACAGGTATATCTGTTAAGATAATTGGAGTCCCTTGAGAGATGGCGTGGATGTGTTCAGTTGCAAGGAAGCAAGCTTGGCATGAAAATATAAGCTAGCTGATGTATGATTATGTTTATTTATGCACTGGCATTATGTGTTTATGGTAGTATAGTGCAGGGAGTTGCATGGCAAGAGATATTTCCATGAATCTTAAAGAAGGCTCAGGTTGAGCATTTCGTTGGAAGCACTAGGAACCATGGGGATTGAGTGATGGTGTTTGTTGTTAGCCTTGTGCTTTTGGTCTTTTGCGATTGTTGTACTTTATTTGCAATTTTGCGTGTGTCTGGTGCATATTTATGCCACTTTGTTCGCAGTGTTGTATTGTTGTTGGTTTTCCATTTTTTTCTTCTTTTTGTTTCTTAGGTTTCCTTTTATATTCAAAGTCTTGGGAATTGATCGAGAAAGAGGAAAGTTAATGGACCTCAGGGAGAGCTGTGGTACCTGACAGGTAATGTAAGGCTCAAATGAAGCTCTCTGCATGTGTAAGCACAATGAAAAGTAAGACTATGATAGTTAGTTGGACTGGTTCGGTGCATTGTGGTAAATGGACAGTGGTAGTGCAGACATGAGAAAGGTAACTAGAAAAAGTAAAGTGAATGGCATTAAGGTGTCAGATGCCTTGGCTATGTTGGTAACTATTATTCTCTACATTGTGCACGTTGTGCATAGATAAAGGAAGTTATATTAACTTAGACCTTATGTTATCTGGTAATTATGTCATGATCATGATTATGCTGATGTTTAATATGTATGAATGTATGTATGTATGTATTTTTTTGACATAATGATGATCATTTTATGTTAATGATTATATATGTATATATGTATGTTGTCACTCTCTGATGGGGTTTTCAGGTATCATTCTTATGGAGGAATGATTTCTTACACATGCGAATGGCATGAAGAATTTTTTGGTCTTACGAGGAATCAATTGAGAAGAGTAGTCATGACAAATATACAAGGTTAGTATTATATGTTTATGAGTTGATATTATGTGATTATATTATGCATATGTTATGTTATGACAAGTAACACTAAGAGATACATTAGAAAAATGAAGAAGTGTGGTTGCGACATGATAGGATAAGCATGGATAAGACACTAGAAGTAGGTTTCTTGGTAAAGATAGTGCAGTTTTGGATGTGTGGTACTATTGTCGTATATGTTGTACATGTTGCATCCGTGATATTGTGCGCATGTGGTGTTGTGTATACATAGAATGTGTAGATGTTGTTTATGAAATGTTATGTATAGGATGGTATAGATAGCATTGTGAAAATATTCCATATGAAATGCTTGATATATATGGCGCTATGTACATATGGTGTTATATGAATGTTGTACATATGGTCCTATGTACATATAGTGTTGTGTGCATGATTGTAAAAGTGATGTTGTGAGCATGTGGTGTCATGTACATGTTGTACATGTGGTGTTGTGTGCATGTGGTGTTGTGTACATGTCATGCATTTGATGCTATGTACATGTGGTGCTGTGCACATGTTGTGCATGTGATGCTCTATACATTTGGTATTGTGTACACATTGTACAATGGTGCAGTGTACATGTGTCATTGTGTACATGCTGTGCAGATGGTGCAATATACATGTGATGTTGTACACACGTTGTGCAGGTGGTTGTAGTGTACAGGTGGTACTATGTACATGTGGTACATATGGTACTGGTGTAGATGCATGTATTGCCTGGTGTTGTATGACATGTGCAACTATATGTGTGTAATGCACACTATGTGTATGTGAACATGGCTAAGGATAACACACTAGGTGTTTTTCTGGTGTGGAAACTAATCCATAGTGTGTATGGAATAAAGAGAAAGGTGGAAGCTAAGGATTTATTAAAGGATAAGTATCAATATTTTATTTCAGTTTTATTATGCATATGATTTATGAGTCTAGTCTATGATGATTACATGTGATATATGATTTTGGTTTATGATGGTTACATGTGATTTATAATTTTGATGGTTATGTTTTGAGCTAAACTGATGTGATATCTTTATAAATTTTGATTTGGTCAAAGATTCTAGTTTGACTTGTTGTGATAGGTAGTAAACATGATTGCAAGTGTACCTTATTGATGAGCTACCAATGAGGTATGATCTTAAGTTATTTCAATTTATTTAAATCTAATGAAAGTTATATGCTTGGAAAAGGAATGCATGAACATGCCCTATTGGGTGGTTGAATTTGAATGCAAGAACTAGAAGCAACAACAAAAGAAATTGGAACATGTAGAAGTATGTTGGTAAAACACTTCAAGAGTAGAGCCATTGTGGGACATTGGTACCCAATATTGTCCATTGATTTCCATGAGCATGATATGACAAATATGATGGTGTTGAGGCAAGTATATGCCTTGGTTTTGTATCTTCTAATGTGAAGAAGCCTTGCCAAGGGATGGATCGCCCAAGTTAGGGGATTGCAGGGAACGTGGAAGGTGACTCACTACACGGAAGGGGGTGACCAGATTGCTGAAGGTACTATGTAGTAGAGAAGGGAAGGTCATAGATATATTGGTTTTGGTGTTGGCATTGTGATACAAGTGTTTTTCTTGATGGCAACTCACTCATAGGTTAATTCAGTTTTTGTAAAAGGCAACTCATAGTAAAATAGGTATATTCAGAGGTAACAGGGCAGTGGTATAGAAGAACAGGAAGATGGAATTAAGGTCTTCTGATCAGAATAAAGAAGGTAAAGGAAAAGTTTGATGTAAAGTAGGTTAAGAAGTATATGCAGGTCCACTTAGTCAAAACAACATATACACGCTGGTCCATAGAACAAAAAGAGCGTATATGTATACACGCACTCCCACAGGAGGAAAAGCGTGTACATGTTGGAAAACCAAGGTTTTGGTCCAAGGTATTTGGTTTGAGGTATTGATAAAGGATCTAAGTATATAAGGAGGAGAAGATCAAGGGGCTAAGAACACAAGGAATGAATATCTTATGTAGTGTTAAATATAAGGAAAATGTGCAAGCGTATGGGTTTCTAAGGAATACTTCTATCTGAAGTATATTTTTTCTTGCAGGGGCTATGTTTGTGATTTGATTTGAAATACTTTGTGCACCTTGAATTCAATATTGGATTAGGATCATGAGACCTAAAATGACTGATATTGAATGATCTGATATTGATTGGGCTAGATCTAATTATGTACACCTGTTTTATTCTTTAAATATCATGATCTGGGTTTGCCTGAAGTCTAAAAGTGCAGCGAAGTTATGAAGTAAGTATTTGTAGATCTGTATGTTGGTTCGCTTTGGTGAAGGTGCGTATACACGCTAGTTTGGCTCTTCCAAGTAGTGTATTCAAAAGAAAATCTTGATGTTCAAGGATGACTAATCCATCGGATCATTGTTTTTGTTTTACTGTTGTATGTCAATGATGTCTTCTTACATCTGAATGTAAATTGAGTGAATAAGGAGTTTGATATTTGATTGACTGATTGTATAATTGAGAAGGGTGATCTCTGCTACTACCTATGTAAAGCTCTATAATTAGATAGTAGATGATCAGTATATTGTTGGCTGGTACAGACTTGATTCAGAAGTTTAATATTTCAGTAGTTTTGAAGGTATATGCAGGTTTGATTACAAGACATAGCATGTACACACAGGCTAGGTTCATTAAAGTAGCATGTACATTTTGATGCATGATTTTTGAGGTTGCAGCTGATTCCTCAGTTCAACATAGTGTTCTGGTGACAGTGATCTAATTTTTCAGATTAACTGATTGTTGATTGATGTAGTTTTATTTTCAAATTTACTGATGGGTCCAGTATGAGAATTTGATGAAACGAGGCCTTCATGTGTATTGTTGCGTACCAGGAGCATCCAATTTGAAAATTTATGAAACATGGTCCCTGGAGGAAGAGAGAAGGTTGTAGCCTTCTATAATTCAACACCTACATACTAATAATCACATTGGCTAGTACAATTGCTAGGGTGTTGTAGCTCCCTTCCAGTAGAAGATGGAAAACGAGAGAAGGTTGTAGCCTTTTGCAGGTGGGTGCCTACGTACTGGTATGAGTCTGTACCAGTAGAAGATTGTAAATAGATTTTCTTATTATTAAAAGAAGACAGAGATGACAGTAGTAGATGGGTTTCACCCACATTGGGTTTCCACCTTAAATCTTGGTGTTCATGTGTGTTTCTTATATGTGATGCTTTATTTTATTTTATTGCACTATTTAATAAGTTAATGATGCACTGGTTAAATATCAACACATGATAAATTGTCTAAGTCACAAGTTCTTTGGGTATATGTTGGTTTCTCTAATCACAGTTGCACGTACATGCTATTTCACTTCACAAAAGTAGCGTATATAAATCAATTTTGGAAATAAAATTATTGATCTGATAATATTGATTCACCCCCCCTCTCAGTAATATTTCCAACAATTGGTATCAGAGCAGGTCCTTCAGAAGAAGCTTGATCACTTGAAGGTAGATCTTTCAAGATGAATAATCACGAAAGCGTGGGATCCATCAGACCACGAATCTTCAATGGGAGCAACTTAGTATATTAGAAAATAAGAACAAGAGCCTATCTACAATTGCTTGGAGCAGATGTTTGGGAAATTGTGGAAAGAGTATACCGATTACTAGTAGCAATTCCTATAGATTTTGCAGGTAAGAAGTTATACAAAACCAATGCCAAAGTAGTCAACACATTATTGGGAAGTCTGTCAAAATCAGAATTTTCCAAAGTCATGCAGCTCAAGACAGTCAAAGAGAACAGGGACACAATCATTCAGAGCTATGAAAGAGGCTCTCAGGTAAAACGTGCTAAGCTTCAAACTATCAGAATTTAGCATGAAACTCTTAAGATGCATAGTGATGAGAGTATTGCTAGTTACTTTTTACGCATATATGAGATTGTTAATTGTATGAAGAATATGGGTGAAGAGATAAAGGAAATTACTTTAGTTGAGAAAATTTTGAGATCCTTGTCTTCTAAATTTGAGTCAAAAGTGTCTGCCATAGAAGAAAAATGGGATCTTCAGACTATGACTATGACTCAACTTCATGGAATCCTAAATTCTTTTGAAATGAGAAAAGGAGGTCCATCAGATATGAGAGAAGCCACATTTAAAGCATCAACAAAGGGAAAAGAAAAGGAAGAGCAACATGAATCAGGACACATTTACGAAGAACAAGATGAGGTAAATTTTGTCAAGAAGCTTCAACGGGGTTCCGGAAGATTCAGAGGTAAGCTACCTTTCAAATGCTTTTCTTGTGGTAGAGTTGGTCACTATGCTGCCAAATGTCCTCATAAATATAAATATGAAAAATGGAAGGAATATGAAAAATGCAATAGAAAACAATTTGTGAATAAAATGAGTTACTATACGCATGAAGATAGTGATGGTTTATCTAATAGTGATGAAGATGAAACTGAACAAGGTTATAGACTTTTCATGGCCTATGACAATGATGATTTTTTGGATGCATTAGAAGAGGAAGATTTTCTTGAGGAAATCACTAAACTCAAAATCTGTTTAGAAGAAAAGAATATGATCATAAATACTTTGACACACCAGCTTGTTGAAAGAGAAAAACACAATGAAAATATAGAATGTGAAATTGTGGGTCTAAGAAAAGATATTGAGAAGACAAAATATCTCAATCTTAGATTTTCTAAAGGATCAGAAACTTTAAATGAAATCATCTAAGTTCAAAGTTGTCCTATGATAAAGACAGGTCTTGGATATACTAAAGAATCATCTCAATCACAAAATTCGTTAACCTCCACCATAAGCTATCTTTATGCAACAAATACCAGTGAACAATATCTCAATCATTAGCAAAGGCCTATAACTACTCATCAGGTAAATCATACTCAATTTACTCCAAGGATGAATATCAGTAGAAGCTGCAACCAACAGGTAAACAATGAAAAAAGATTTTATGATCGTAGAAACTTCTTTAATGGGAAATGTTCTTCATGTCATAACTTTGGACATAAGGTTGCTCAATGTGTTGCTTACAAAACCATCATGACTAGAGAAGCACAAAATCAAAGAAGTGCAATAGGAATCAAGAAAAGTTCCTATAATAACTTTTCTCCTCTTGAAAATGAAATAGAATGCTCAATTTGTAACAACTGTGGTCATGAAAAATATGAATGTAGGAGAAAATTTTGGCCAACACTTCAAAAGGAGAAAACGCCATTAAATCCCAAGATATGGAGAAGGAAAGAATCTCAATTAGAAAGATGTGGTATAGCTTCATATGCAGAAGGACAAAAAAATCAGTGGTACATTGACAATGGATGCTCCAAACACATGATAGGTGATAAAGAGAAACTTCATTCATATAATGCTTTAGAAAAGGAAAATAATGTCTCATTTGGAAATGACAACCCAATTGTCATTAAGGGTAAACGTTCTGTTTTCTTGAAAGAAAACGTTAAAGATGGAAATGTCATGTATGTAGATGGTTTAAAGCATGACCTGTTGAGTGTCAGTCAAATGTGTGATTAAGGAAATGAAGTGGTGTTTAGATCAAATGGATGTGTCATTCATGAATTTGATACAGGAAAGACCGTGATCAAAGGTACAAGAACTCCAAACAACTTATACATACTTAAAGGAGGAAAAAAACAATGCTATCTAAGCAAGACAGATGAAAACTAACTGTGGCATAGAAGATTGGGACATCTAAGCTTTTCTCAAATAAGAAAATCATGCAGGCTCAAGGTAGTTTGTGATCTTCCAGATATCAGCATCCCAGAAAATATCATATGCAAACCATGTCAAATTGGTAAGCAAACTAGAGCTCACTTCATTGAAATGGAAGGGTCAGCAAGTAAGCCTCTTGAAGTCATCCATACTGATTTATGTGGACCAACAAGTTAAAAGTCACCTTGTGGAGAAGAATACTTTATTTTGTTTATTGATGATTTTTCCAGGATGTGTTGGATAGGTCTTCTAAAGCATAAAGATGAAGATTTTGAAAATTTTAAAGCCTTCAAAGCTTTAGTTGAAAATGAATCACATCGAAAAATAAAATGTCAAAGATTTGATCGAGGGGGAGAATTCATATCAGATGAGTTCTTTGACTTTTGTGAACAACATGGAATAAAAAGGCAATTATCCATCGCAAGAACACCTAAGCAAAATGGTGTGGTAGAAAGGATGAATAGAACAGTTCAAAAAATGGCTCGAGCTATGCTAGATGAATCTGGAACTCGTGCAACCTTCTGGGGTGAAGATGCCATGACTATTCTCAACAAAGCGAATGTTCGAGTAAATAGCAATCAAACTCCACATGAACTTTGGTATGGTAAGCCTCCTACTGTAAAATACTTTAGAGTTTTTGGAAGAAAATGTTTTATCAAAAGGAGTAATGAAAAACTTGGTAAGTTTGAACCTTGAGTAGACGAAGGTATTCTTCTTGGTTATTATTCCAAAAGTAAAGGATACAAATGTTATAATAAAAGGCTTTGGAAAAAATGTTGAAAGCATTGATGTTGTAGCTGATGAAGCATGCAGAAATCCGAAACAGATGAAAACAACAGAGGAATATGAAAATGAGGAAGATGGGGATTTCTTTCCCGCATCAAATCAAAATGATATTGAAGAAGAAACCAATGAAGCACTAGAAGAAGATACAACAGACAGGGAAAATAATCCATCTAGGTATGTTCAGAAGAATCATCCAAAATCTCAAATTCTAGGAGAAGAGGGGGCTGGTGTACATACAAGAAGAGCTCTTACTGGGACCTCAAGCTATCTAGCATTACTATCCTCCACCGAACCTAAAAATGTAAATGAAGCCTGCAAAGATGAATGTTGGGTCAAGGCCATGGATGAAGAACTTGAGAATATTGAAAAGAATGATACTTGGGAATTAGTTCCTAGACCTCATGATAAAACTATTATTGGAAAAAATGGATATTTAAGAACAAGCTTAATGAAAATGGAGAAGTTATTAGAAACAAGGCCAGACTTGTTTGTAAAGGGTATGCTCAACAAGAAGGTATAGATTTTAAAGAAACTTTTCCACCTGTTGGCATACTTGAAGCCATAAGGATGTTTCTCTCTCTTTCTAGTTTTCGGAAATTCAAAGTATATCAAATGGATGTAAAATCAACCTTCATTAATGGATATTTAGAAGAAGAAGTTTATATTGAACAGCCAGAAGGATTCATTCTTGGAAATGATGCAAAACTCATATGCAAGCTCAAAAAGGCTCTCTACGGTCTGAAATAGGATCTAAGGGCTTGGTATTACCACCTTAACAAATATCTACAACAACAAGGCTTTACAAAAGGTTCTGCAGATAAAAATTTATACACAAAGATTGAAAATGATAAATTGCTAATTATTGTTGTTTATGTTGATGATATCATTTTTGGTAACAATGAAGAATCCATGAGTGATAATTTTGCTTCAGTAATGCAACAAGAATTTGAAATGTCTTTACTTGGTTAACTTATTTTCTTGGTCTACAAGTTAAGCAAACAAAAGATGGTATCTTTATTTCACAAACCAAATATCTCAAACAGATCTTGAAGAAGTATGGAATGGAAGATTATAAAACAATATGTACTCCAATGGTAACAGGATGCAGTCTCAGCTCTAATGATGAATCACCAGCAGCAAACCAACCAACTTACAGATCTATGATTGGAAGTCTGCTTTATCTAATAGGTACTAGATCTAACATCATGCATGCAGTAGGAATTGTTGGAAGGTTCAAAGAAAATCCAAAGGAATCACATCTCCAAGCAGTCAAAATAATTTTCAAATATCTTCATGGAACTCAAGACTTTGGACTATGGTATCCTAAAGATACAGACCTCACTCTTCATGCATATACAGATGTAGATTAGGCAGGAAGTGTTGATGATTGAAAGAGCATTAGTGGAGGTGCATTCTATATGGGTTCTCGGCTATTTTCTTGGTTCAACAAGAAACAAATTTCGATTGCTTTATCTACAAATGAAGAAGAATATGTGGCTGTTGCATGTTGCTGCACACAACTACTTTGGATGATGCAAAATTTTCAAGACATTTAGATCACCTGTACTCCACCCATCTCCATTCTATGTGATAATATAAGTGCCATTAGTATTTGAAAAAATCTAGTCATGCACTGCAAGACCAAGCACATACCCATCAAGTACCATTTTTTACAAGAATATGTGCTTAAACAAAAGGTCAAATTGGAGTATGTTCCCTCCAAAGAACATGTTGTTGATATACTCACTAAACCACTGCCTAGAGAAACATTTGATATCTTAGACAAAAGCTGGGAGTAGTTGCTACATCATACTGCTATTAAATCTAGTTTTTTAGAAGAAGGTTATTATACGCAGGTTTTAGGAAGTATAGTCATATATACACGCGGGTTTCTGTGGTTGAAGGAGTTTTTCTGACATAAAAACAGTGGGTCAGACTCTAATATGGATGCTCTGTTTGATGTTGATGATTACAGTTTGATGATATGCCTTTTTCATTTATTTTTATATGACTAAAAAATATGCCTTGATGAATGACTTGTTGATAATGCACAGGTAGCATAGGTTTAGGGGGAGCATTAGTCTTCACACGCATTCTGCATTGTTGGCATTATGGTTGTTGAGTCCAGCTATGGCTTCATATATATATACCATTTTTTGTTTAAGTCATGTAAAGGTCTAGGGTGTGATATGACTTCTCATATATTTGAATGAGTCCTATTGGAAAAATGATGTAATTTGTATCCCCACTTTGCATGGGATGGATGATGTAATATTTATTGTATTTCTGTCATGTATAAACAATTGGTATATCCCCACTTGGTTGGGTGGATGAGTCAAATGTGGTGTATCCCCACTTGGTTGAGTGATTGATGTATGTATGAGTCATTGTTCATACTCACTTAGTTGAGTTATAGAGTCATGTTGTTCTTTTGAATCATATCTTTGCAGAATCAGCATGTACTCACGGGGAGCATGGAAAACATAATGTATATCAAAGGAGGAAAGTTGCTTAGTCCTCCTTTTACCCTTGATGTCAAAGGGGGAGAGTATTTTGGTGTAGGGAGAGAGTATTTTGGTGTTGCATGTTATCTCTAACAGTTTCTACAGCTTGCAATAATCAACACCTTCATGGTTGCCATCAAGTCCAAAGGGGGATATTGTTGGCATTATGATACAAGTGTTGTTCTTGATGGAAACTCACTCATAGGTCAATTCAGTTTTGGTAAAAGGAAACTCACAGTACAATAGGTATATTAAGAGGTAATAGGGCAGTGGTACAAAAGAACAAGAATATGGAACTAAGGTCTACTGATCAGTAAAGGAAAAGGTTGGTGTAAAGTAGTTTAAGAAGTATACGTAGGCCCACTTAGTCAAAATAGCATGTACACGTTGGTCTAGAAAGAAAGAGCGTATACATATACATGCACTCCCACAAGAGGAAAAGTGTGTACATGCTGGAAAACCAAGGTTTTGGTCCAAGGTATTGGGTCCAAGGTATTTGGTCTAAGGTATCGACCCTAGGTATTTTATCCAAGTTATTGGTCCTAAGTGGTTTTGGTCCGAGGTATTGATAAAGGATCTAAGTATATAAGGAGGAGAAGATCAAAGGGCTAAGCACACAAGGAATGAATATCTTATGAAGTGTTAAATAAAAGGAAAATGTGCAAGTGTATGGGTTTCTAAGGAATGCTTCTATCTGAAGTATATTTTATGTTGCAGGGGCTATGTTTGTGATTTGATCTGAAATACTTTCTGCACCTTGAATTCAATATTGGATCAGGATCATGAGACTTGAAATGACTTATTATTGAATGATCTAATATTGGTTGGGCTAGATCTATTTATATACACCTGTTTTATTCTGTAAATATCCTGATCTGGGTTTGTTGAAGTCCGAAAGTGTAGCAAAGTTATGAAGTAAGTATTTGTAGATCTGTACACTGGTTCGCTTTGGTGAAGGTGTGTATACACACTGGTTCGCCTCTTCCAAGTAGTGGATGCAAAAGAAAAGCTTGATTTTCAAGGATGACTGATCTATCAGATCAGTGCTGTTGTTTTATTGTTGTCTGTCAATGAAGTCTTCTTAGATCTGAATGTAAAACTGAATGAATAAGGAGTTTGATATCTGATTAATTAATTGTATAAGTGATAAGGGTGATCCCTGCTACTACCTATGTAAAGCTTGTAATTAGACAGTAGATGGTCAATATATTTCTGGTTGGTACAGACTTGATTTTAGAAGTTTAATGTTTCAGTAGTTTTGAAGGTATACGGAGGTTTGATTACAGGAAGTAGTGTGTACACGCATGTTTGTTTCAGTAAAATAGCATGTACATTTCGATGCATAATTTTTGAGGTTGTTGATGGGTCCAGTATGAAAATTTGATGAAATGAGGCCTTCATGTGTATTTTTGTGTACCAGGAGCATCTAGTCCGAAAATTTATGAAATGTGGTCCCTTGTGGAAGAGAGAAGGTCATAGCCTTCTGTCAGTACCTATGTACTAATAATCACATTGGCTAGTACAAGAGATAGGGGGTTGCATCTCCCTTCCAGTAGAAGCTGGAAAATGAGAGAAGGTTATAGCCTTCTGCAGGTGGGTGCCTGCATACTAGTATTTGTCTACACCAGTACAAGATTGTAAATAGATTTTATTATTATTAAAAGAAGACAAAGACGATAGCAGCAGGTAGATTTCACCCACATTGGGTTTCCACCCTAAATCTTGGTGCTCATGTGTGTTGCTTATGTGTGATTCTTTATTCTATTTTACTGCATTGTTTAATAAGTTACTGATGTGTTAGTTAAAGATCAACACATGATAAATTATCTAAATCACAAGTTCTCTAGGTATACGCTTGTTTCTATAATCACAGTTGTATGTACATGCTAGTTCACTTCATAGAAGTAGTGTATATAAATTAGTTTTGGAAATAAAATTATTGATATGATAACACTGATTCACCCCACTCTTAGTATTACTTCCAACATTTGGTCATTCGTATTTCCAAATGGAATCAAATACACATTTGGAGTGCACCTTGGAACAATGATCCGATAATTGTTCACTGAGGGGACAAGTGGCAAAGGATTATAGCATTGGAAATTGGATGTAGCTTTGACTGTGGCAGTGGATTCTGGACTTCCTGGGAAGAAGGTGAATCCTGGTACTACTTTGAGGCTGGATGTGTGCGCCTCTAAACTCCCTTGTTGATTGATACAGACATCATATCCTTTTATTTTTTGGTTTAGAAAATGTGCACATGTAGATGTGGTTATTGTAAATACCATAATGAGCTGTGTTATAAATCTTTATGATGCAGTATGGTTGTTATCTGGTCATGTTGTCATGATGTTTTGCTTTTGAGCAGGTCTTTCATTGTAAATTGCAATGAGCTAAGTTATAAAGATCCATGGGCAGTATGTTTGGTTTTTTCAGTGGTTTTGCTATGATATTGGTGTGGTTTAACACAGAGGATGATGTTCCCAAAGGGGGAGGGTTCTGTAATAGCCCTGGTGAAATTTTCATGTAATAATGTAAATAAAGGCAAAATAAGACAACGAGTAAGGGACATGTATTCCAAGATGAATTTTGGATAAATATATCCTAATGGGGCATCACTGGATGCATGTTGTTGGCTAAGGAAATTGGAAAAGGCTAAGGCAAAGGCATTAAAAGGAAAAAAGGCATTTTTGGCACATTTATTTATGAAAAGAAAGGAAATTAGGAGAAAAGTAAGATGAAAGGTCACAGGTTGCATTTGAGGAGGAAAATGAAGGAAAATAATGAAAATTGAAGAAAATAAAGGCTTCATTGATAAAAAAAGGCTTTTAAGGATCAATTTGCAAGATCTTGGCTCAATCTTAGTTAGTGTAAGTTCTTGGTTAGTGAAAGTTTGGCCCTCTCTCATTATTCTCTCTCTCTCTCTCACACTCTTGGTCACTTCGATTTTTTCTGGAGCATTCTAGATTTGGATCAAGGAAGGAACATAAAGCAAAGGGAAAGGAATGAAAGCAAGGATAAATGAAAGTAAAACAAGATCAAGCAGCTTCAGCAAGAATACTTGTGGGTAACCTTTTGCATGTGTGATTTCCTAGCTGGTTTGGACATGCATGGCTTTACATGTTTGTGTATGGTTCTCTTGTTGTCGGTGGCATGGTTTTTCCTGGTTATGAGAGTGGTTTTCAGCTTGGCATATCCTTTTTCTAGATGCCATGGTTTTGGGATGTTTATTTAGGTTTTTGAGCTTTAGTTTTCCATATGGGTTTCATAATTTGGGGTGGCGATGGTCTCAAGTTCCATTCCAAAAAGCATTGGAATCCATTCACCAATTTTTGGTGGGATACATGGTAAAGCATGAGGGAGAAGTCTCGGTTTAGGGCCTAGTGATTTGGGTTTGGATTATGGGAAATCTTGAGAGACTGGTCTCGTTTTAGGGCCTAGTGATCTAGGATTAGATTGTGGTAAAACCTGAGAGAAAACGAGACAAAAATTCCTCAGGAATAGTGATGGATTTTGGATGCCATTCCAAGTTCTCTTCAGTTGTGATCAGAGCACCTGTTTTGGTATGATTACAGTTTGATGAGGAAGGAGGTGGTTTAACCTCTGGATTCCTTGGTTGTTCTTGGATTGTTTTTTCTATGGGATCCCACATTCATGTTTGGAATATAGCACGAGGGTGACTAACTAAAAGAAATATTTGGTTCAACCATGTCTATGGTTGGGTGGTACATGGAAGTCTCAAACCTATTCAGATTTGCCTATGAGTAATAAAAGCTAAGTTCTCTTACTTTTTCACTGATTTATATGTGGATTCAATGGTTGTATTATCTCTAATATTTACATCATTTTATGCTAGTTATAACCATGGTTGAATGAGTTTTGTATGTCATGGTTATTTCTTGTATTTACCTGTAACTGTTAAATGGATGGATGCAAGACCTAAGTTGTAGCTCAATGGTGAAGGAGGTTATCCTTTTGGTTATGTTTCATAAGTGTTTCAACCATTTATGCTCTGTCTTGAATCCTAATCCTATAGGCTTCATATTTACTAAGTGTTTGTCACAATGTTAGTCTCGATTGGGGATGCTCAGGCCTAGTCCTGAGCTTGTTTTTTATTGATAAGAATTTTCATTATGTTTTTAATGAATTTTGGAAGTTACAACAAGTTCTCGGTAGAGCAAAGGATTCTGGGCTAGAAAAGTGTGTTAAATATTGGGGTCGTTGGCACAGAATTGGCAATTCTGGTCTATAATCGGTGGCAAGTACGCTTGTGAGAGAGACTTTAGGCTTGCTTGCCACTCCCTTTCCTATAGCATGAGATCGACTATGGCCTAAGAGTTATAGAAGAGTAGTGGGACCCATGGACAGGATGTCTAAGTGGATGACTTGTCTCCTGAGAGTTATGTTGATGATTTTGGATGATTGTATGTGATGTTCTGTCGATTCCACTCCGTTAAGGTTACATAGGAGGTTGAATCTGATTGTAGTAGTATCTCTTTTCATGTTTACCCCAGTTGAAATGGTTACTTTGGGTAGACATGGGAGGAGGTGTTACAGTTTTTCTCTCAAGAGGTGAGATGTTTTTTCCCTAGCTGAGAATCCTACATATTGTGTCACTTTTATTTTATTATGCATATTGACAATTTTCTTGATGAAGAGAATACAATAATAATATAACGAAGAAAATACCATAAGAAAAGAAGTAAAAGTAAATCACAAGAAATTATCAAGGAAGAGAAATTGTTAACTTTGAATGCCCTGTATTTCTCAACATGGTATTAGAGCTTAGGTGCTAAAGACAAGAAGGGGTATTCAAAGAAAGTAGACACACGAGAATCAAACTTGAAAGAAGGATCAAAGGAAGTCAAAGAAAACTAAGCCAAAGATCTAGATCTTCATAAAAAATAAACCCTAGATCGAAAGTAAGAGTCTTGAAATTTTCTTCAAGAAGGAAGCAGGAAGAAAGATCGAAACCCTATAACCACTTTAGAGATCATCAAAGGAGTGGAATCTTTTCAAGAAGGAAGGAAGACTAGAACATTTAAGAAGGATCATGAATCAATCTCTCTCTCATCAATCAGTCAAGAAGGATATCCTCTATCAACATTGATATGAAGAAGGAAGTAAGCATCAATCACTCAAGTAAGTCTATGGCTATATCTAATAATATCAAAATGTATTTTTTCAAGGAAAGCAATAAATTGGTCGGGGTTGTAAATTACCTTCCATGGAAGAAAATGATAGACCTAAATCTTATTGAGAATGAGGCCATGGATCACATCAAGGGATCAGTAACCCAACCTCCAAAGGAAGATACACAAGCACATCCTAGATACATGAAGTGATAAGTGAGAGACAAAAGGATTCTTATAGAATCTATAAAACATTCTCTAATTCCATATGTATAAGAGTTGGAGACTGTAAAAGAAATATATGACAAATTGGTAGATTTTTTTCCGTAAGTACTGCAAGAGAAGTAATGTTATTAAGGAAAGAATTATAAAAAATGAAGATATCTTAGGAAGATGGAATAACCTCATACTTCATGAGGATATAAAAAAGTTCTAGATCATCTACAAGAACTAGGAGAAGTCATGTCTAATAGAGAGATGAACACAGTGGTACTAAATGCACTACCGAAAGAATGGGGTAACTTCACTTCAATTTTATATGTGAAGAAAAATACTACTCCATTTCAATGTCTATGGTCACTCAGTAAGATCGAAAAGACCAGAATGAAGGCAAAGATTGATGTTGGACCAAATGAGCAGAATCAAGCATATGTTGCTGTGACAAGAAGAAAGGGGAAATTTGGAAAGTTTGGTCCTCAGAAGAAAAAGAGGAACATGGATAAAGTGAGATGTTATGGATGTCAAGAACTTGGGCACTATAGAAGAGATTGTCCTAAATGTAGTAAGGACAAGAGGAATAGGAAAGAAGCCCTAATTATTGAAGAAGTGAAAGGGATTGAATCAAAGAAACCTATGAATGAAGAAGTAAATATCTCTACTATGACTGAGATGATCTTCTTCATTAGAAGGTGCCTTTAACTTGTAATTTATATATAAGTTGCAATATAAATAAGATAGAATACATCATATTATAAAATAGCATCATGATATAAGCATTAGAAGTTAGAGCTCGTGACATGGGAAGCAGAAAATATGTCTAGTACAAATTCTGCTAATTACAAAGAACGAGAGCTATTGGACGCCTCATTAATACTTATAGAAAGAAGCATAGGTCATCATCAACTAGGATCATCATCGTCAATAAAGGAAACATGTTCCAGGTGAGCATATGAAATATCGCAAGTTTCCCTGATGGAATCCTTATCAAAGGATTCACCTATCTAGAAAGGAAGAAAATGTTTCATAAAGAATTCCAACTCATGGGATTTAAGGGATGATGGTATGATGACATAACAGGAAATCAGGTCTAAAAGATAAAGTCCTTTCGAATGAAGCTATTGTAGGAAGTCTAGATGACCGAAATAAAGATGAGATATGTATTCTTACATAGGATATTATGAAAAGTCATGTCTTATGGTTGTAGATAATATGGATCACTATTTTCATCTTGGAAAATATGATCAAGAGAAGAAGGGATCTTCTCCTCCAAAAGATTGCAGAAAAGCATAAGTCACACTAGATGAAATCAACATAATATCTTCTCATATGAATAATGAGAAATCAGAATACAATTAAGGAACTTTGATTGGAAGATCTTGGGAATGAAGTGTGAAAAAATAGGAAGAGATCATGATAATATGCAACAAATATAGAAGGCATTCAACATCTGAAGTCTAAGAAGACTTGACTAGAAGATCTACCGGAAGGATGTCAAGACTCTGATGGAAGTTGGAAAAAGATAGAGACCCTCGAAAATGGATATCATTGGGAGATGTGTCAACCTGCATGTAGGAATCTAATACCTACAGGAAAATATCATGGTGAAAGATCCTCACAAACTTAATTTTGATTTAAAGTGTTTGTTTACTATTTTTGAACTAATCTCTGGATGGGCTTATGTAGGACTGCTAAAGGGAAATTTGTGGATGACTTCTAAGTGGACCATATAGAAGGATGTAATATCATTAGGAAAATATGGCATGGAAGCATAATGACATGAAGCAAAGCTAGATAGAAAATATGATGGATCACTTTCTGATGAGTTGAGGACATGACTAACTCATGGATAAAAGTGATGGATGATTTGTTGCGTATGAAGAAGTTCCAAAAAGATGAAGACTCCTTGAAAAAGAATAAATACATGACATTAGAGGAAGGAGATCTCCGAGCAACTGGTTGTTCCAAGATCTCCACATGAGGAGTTGCAGTAGGTCCCTAGAAAAGAGGGAGCCTAAAAATAAGTTTCTTACTTGGAAGAAACTTGGAAAATTCCTAAGCAGTGAGCTTAGCTACATTCATTTTTGATATGAATAAGTATATTCCATTAATGGAATATGTCCTCCTGGTTTGAAAAAGGACATATAAACATGTCATTCTCATCTTCACCTAGGAAGACAAAATGGAGGATTATGTAATCGTTTGGCATCTGATGCTCTGTGAGGATGAGATAGGGCATCCAAAACTAAGATTAGTCATCGAGGACCGATATTTTATATGGGACTAGGGAGTCTAGGAAATGAATATTCCTAATGGGAAGTATTCTAGTACCCAGGCAGGGTATGCTCCAAGAGAGACAATGATGAGTGTGTCTATAAATCATTGGTCTCGCTAGTATCGAAGCTCATATCTTATGGAGTGATGGAGATGTTAGTCAAGGCCTTTCCATATTGTAACAATGTTGGTTGATATGATGCTATGCAAATGAGTTACAAATCTAAATTCTTCTTCTGAGAGATTATTTAGATTAAGAAATTTCAAGTACCATTATGAATACCTCCCTAGTTAAGAGGGAGGGTTGAAAAGTGCAAATAGGTCTGGTCTTCATAATGACATGTAAATATGATTTTATGTAATAAGATGTAAATAATAAAAATAAAATTATTTTATTGACTGGCTTCATGGGTTTCATGACCAAGGTATTTTTTTTTTGAGTCAAGACTCCCATTGAGAGTCCTTAGGATTTATTTATCATCTAGTCATAAAATATTACAGTCTTTGTCATGTAATGAAGTCATGTTACAATTTGTAAAAGGTCAAAATTGTGTCTGTAAAGTATCCTCCAAGACCTTGTAACCTATTCTCTTCAAGTCGGCCTACAATGATGAAGGAACATGCTAGAAGAAGTCAGTTTAACCTCCAATAGTCATGTCAGCCTAAAGGACATGTCTGGAAGTGTATAAATAGCCACACTCAACCTATATTAGAAACAAGAAACTCAACTTGAATTAGGTCAAGGAAAAGTTACAAGTAAAGGTGAAGCTGAAGTGCAAAGAAGAGGTAGAAGAGAAGTGTGATAAAGGGTAGTGAAGGGGGTTTCTTCTGTGGTAGTGAAAGAGTAGCTTCTGGGACACGGAAAGAGATTCTTCTAGGGTAGTGAAGAAGATTTCTTCTCGATTAGCAAATGAGGCATTCTTCTAGGGCAACAAAGAAGGTATTCTTCTAGGAAATTTGAGAAGAGGTTTCTCCTTAGCAAGCAAAGAATAGGTTTCTTCTAGGGAAGCAAAGAAAGGACTCTTATGGGAAACCAAGATAGAGATCTAGAGACTGAGATTCTCTAGAAGAATTCAGTGTTATTATAGAGCCCGAGTTTCTCTAGAGGAAGTCAAGAAGAAGTAGTGCGAAGGAAAGAGTTCGAGTTTCTCTAGAAGGAGCCGAGAAGGAGTAGTTCGCGATCAAGCAGGTTGTTGAGAAGAGAGGAGGTAGAGCATCAAGGTTAGTGAAAAGGTTCTTGGGAGGATACTAGAGTCAAGGGTTTGCGTGATGGTCTTGGTACTATCAATTGAGGATCTAGAAGAAGAATTTTGATCGGGTTTTCCTCTCAAGAGGTGAGATGTTTTGGCCTTGGCTGAGAAGCCTATATAATGTGTCACTTGTCTTTTTATTATGCATATGGGTAATTGTCTTGGTGAAGAGAAATAATAATAACATAATGAATAAAAGAATATAAGAAAATAATTAAGAGTACATCACAAGAAACTATCAAGGAACATACATTGTCAACTTTGAATGCCCTATATTTCTCAATAAAAAGGTGGTAGAGTCCTTCATAATAACTGCTTCTTGAGCTCCTACTCAGAAATAGGTCCCTTTCTCCTCAAATCATAATAGCCACTTGATTTTTGGGGAGGGGCTTCACTCGCCGATGGTTCATAAGAACTTTTCTTTTCAATGTTATATATAACATTAAATGTGTCCACTGTGTGTCCAACACTCGAAATTTCTTTGGTCGCGACATGTTCATTCTCTTCTTCATTTTGCTCAAGTTGTTCCTCTACTAATGAGGTGTAAATGATATTGGTCATCATAGTTTTCATGTTATGGTTCCACTGTGGGCATGTATTTTCCAAATGTTTCTCTTGATGAAAGGTAAAAAAATTGTCCATGCCAAAACTTTCGACATTGAACACTACATTAGGACTTTCAGTGGATTTATCCAGTTGAGAGTTGCTGTTATTTTTAAATAAAGGTGGCATAAAAACTTGTTGTTGGTGCTGGATACCTCACTTGAAATCATCTTTAATTCCAATACTTCATTCATGAGCAACTTCAAAGACTTGGTCAAGCTTTCCATATCAAAAGAGTCCTTATCTTTAGCCTTAGTTGATGAGGCTTGAGTTTTTTTACCAATTCCTTAGGAGTTTTTTGTCTCACCAGGATATTCAATCACTCCAATTGATCACAAGTCCTTTTCAACAATGATAACTTTTGAAAATTTTAAGGTCAATGTCTCCTTTGCAACTCTTTCGAAAAACACATAAAATATTAGTTGGCAAGGAAAACTTATAATAATATTTTGTGATAGAATCATGGGGTTGCACATTCATGGTGAATTTGTTTAACAAATGAGTAAATCTCTTATTAACATATTTTACTTTCTCCTTTTGTCCCCCATCTTGGTACTACCAAGTTCTCTTAATAACACGGCGGGAGTTTTTTCATCAACAAAATTTTCCAAAATTAGCTTCTTAAACTCCCTCCAACTATGGATTGAGTTGGTTGATAGAATATGATACCACATTGATGCTATACCCTATAGAGTGTATGAAAGCAATCTACAATCAATGTCATCAAAACGTACCCCAAGAATTCACAAATGCATGTAGAAATCATTGATGTGATCCTCTGCCTTTGTCTTTTTCTCTGGATTGAACTTTGAAATTAACTTTTCTAGGTTTTTGGGCATGTGAAAAAGGTTACCCAAGAGAGCGAGTAGCCCTTGAGCCATCCAATCAAAGCTTGATTAGGCATGTCTTCACCTTCTCCTTTCTCTTCAAACTCTGAAACATAAGAGTCTTCCCCTTCACTATTAAAATATTCATTATACTTAGGGAGTTCTTCCCTCACTTTTTCTTCATAAAAAAAATAAAAGTTTCCCTAGTCATATTCCACACCTTCCCCAAAAGGTTGAAGTTCCTCTTGTTGAATTTTCTCTTCATGGAAGTATTCTAACTCCTAAAGGGTGGAAAAAACAAAATCTTCCACCGATGAGACCAATACAATAGCACAAGTTGTTTATTTATTTATTGGGTTATGAGGAAGAATGGGGGTAATGAGAAGTAGATCAAGATCTCTTGCAAACCAATGAGTAATGGGTCAGATTTTCCGGAGTTGATCGTAAGTAACTTCAAAATTTTGTTCCCGACCAAGGGTGAGAGGACTCCCCTATTTTAGGAGTATGCATTGGAATGCAACACGGTGTGTTACTTCCTTTCGTGAAAGATAAATTATTAGGATGAGATGAATTTTTAGCCTTAAAAAGGGGCTTTGCTCCCTTCTAGCACCAGGATGTTGATGGTGCTGGAACCCACCAAAATGAAAGGGGGTCTCCCCGATGAAAAATCCCAATTAGACTTCTATCATTTGGTGTAGGAGCCCTTATGGAAATAAGGATTGGCTACCAATATTCTTAAAGATTTTTCTTGGCTACAGTGATTAGCAAAAGAGAGTCATGAACTTGTACTTTTGAATGAACAAGTGATTATACCTTGTGAAATGTTCAATTGTAGAATGTATCATGTTTATTTCACCAAAGGGATATGAAAGTGAGCCTTTAAGAGAAGAGTAATAGTGCTAATATAAGAAAGACACACAAGCAGACGCGCACGCACACACACACACACATACACATATGTATCCTTGAACAACTAGAAAAATAGTTCACATAATAGTAACAATCATTGAAACCTATATGACATGCATTGAGTAAGATAAGCACCAAACCCAATAAATATTTCAATTTATTTAGTATAAGAGAACAACGTACACAACAAACATTCAAAGAATAGTCTTATAATATTTACGATATATGTACGAAATTGTGTTAGCTCAATGAGCTTCAAGTATTAAGATAAATTTCTAAGATACATCGATACAATCAACATCACTAGCTCCAACATTGGAGAGTTAAAGCTACCACTTTCTCTCGAAAAGAACTATCTTCCTCCATAATTCCTAGTTTGAGAGCCAAGGTGAAAAGTCCCTTTCCCTGAGCTATGAGGGTGTATATATAACAAATGAGGTGTCTTTTCACCTCCCATCTGACTCTTGGACTCCCCGCATGACTCTTGAGATGCCACCTAACTTTTCAAACTTCCATGAGACTCTTTTACTTCTACATGAATTTTCACATCATATAGGTGACTCTTAGACTTCCAATTTACATTAATTTTATCATATTATTAAATATTACATAATTACATCCACAAATGATGTGGAAAATGATGACTTACATGACACCTTGAAGTGACACCTAGAAAATACATCATATGATATTGATGACATGGACTTGATAACGATGTGGCAATGTTAAGCAACTATTTTTACTGTTATATTTGCATCTTCTTGAGATATTGTGCATGCCATTCCTCTTCCTCCTCCATAAGGATTGAATCTTAGGAGCATTCACTATGGTCTTGGTCTTCCAACTTCTGTCATAATCTAGTGTCCCTTCATCTTCTTCTACAATGATAAACTTGTCTTTACAAATTCATAAGGGTCTTCTAGTATAGTCTCCAACTCCTCTTCAATCATCATCCTATCATGTTAAGATATAGTAACTGCAACTAGGAATGTAACGACCACCTCCAACACTTACCTAATTTCATTGATCCACTGTGGTAAATATGTGATAAATAGTTACTATGATATGACTCAACCTCTTAGGTGCAATTAAGGAAGTGGAATCTACACACTAAAAACTTTACTAACTTCCCTAATGTGCTACAGGACCCCCAAGGGCTAAAACACCCTTCCAGGTGCTAAAAACATGAGTTAATATTCTTTTTCAATGTCCTACACTCCCAGACAAAGGCATAACACTGCCTAAACTCGACTGTAACGTCACATTGATGACCCTTCCTAGTTAAGTTCATGCAACCACAAGATCTGAGCCACTTTTTTAGGGATGGGGTCTAAACCTCTACCTAGAACTTGATAGAACTTTCCAGAATGATGAACAAAACACGGGTAAATCCATTAATAAAAAAATTAGACAAGAAATTGACCTAACAAGGATTGATCATGAAAGACATTTCATTAAACACATTGTGAACCTGTATTCTACAGGTTATAAAAGCATATTTGAACATAGGGGTCTCATACTTATTTGAATATAATCAAGAATGTTTGATGCCATCTCACAATAGTTGCATTATAATCAATTAGGTCATTCATTAATTAAGAATTCATTTACTAATAAAAAAATGATGAGAGCCATAACTAAATTTTGTCATAAACCATGCTTATAACTAGCATATAAGCAAAATAATAACAATGATAGATTGACCATCAAATCCACATAATAAAAAGTATAAATGATTATTAAATTCAATAGGAAAAGAGAACTTATTAACATATTAAAAAACCAACCAAGTTAGCGACTTCCACATACCACCCAACCATAGATTGGACTAAACTAAATCTTTCTTTCAACCAACCACTCCCATGCTATATTCTAGGCATGACCATGGGACTCACAACAAAAAAACTAGGGCTTCCTCAGGATTTCTACATATCCCACCATTACCTACAAAGGGATTTCTAGGCCTGAAACCCTCACCTATACAACCATGCTTAACTATAATCCCACCATTACCGATCAAGGGATTTCTAAACCAAATAATAAACATACAAGTAGGCTTTACTACAATATCATCAAAACTGGTTAAGGGATCACTAGGCCTTAAACAAGCATGGATGCATGTGCATTTCTTCACTAATACCTTGATTAATTGTTTCATATACACCCTTAGGATTTACTGCATATC
The DNA here is from genome assembly GCA_000404065.3 of Pinus taeda. Classification (NCBI taxonomy): domain Eukaryota; kingdom Viridiplantae; phylum Streptophyta; class Pinopsida; order Pinales; family Pinaceae; genus Pinus; species Pinus taeda. The sequence continues at coordinate 204,197 of APFE030002440.1, forward strand.
TCACCATTACCGGTGATGGGATTTCTAGGCCCTTGGAAATTTTCCTAAGACCACCTCACCCAGTTGTAAAACCATTTGATAATCCACAGCTCAACCAGGTAAAAGAACCCCGTCACATCATGGCTATCAGAAAATGGAAAGGCAAGAATGAAACCACTGTCACACCTAGAAAAACCCATGCCAATGGTAGCAAATGAACTAAATACACACATGCATGTACCATGCATGCCAAAACTAGTAAGGAATTTATACATGCAACTCGATACCTGCAAAGTAATCCCACTGTAGTCGGTTGATCCAACTCTTCCTTTCTTGATCCTTTATTTCCTCTTCCTTTTTTTCCTCAATGCTAGAGTTGTAGTATACCTAGGGGGGATAATATGGGGTGCAAAGGGAGGTACCCAAGGGAATAATGTAATAATGGGATGGGCCATAGTAATAAATAAGGTGGTTAACCCGTATCATGTAAGGGACCACAAGTAGTGAGCAATAATGTAATAATTCCATGGTATTATATAGATGGTAGTGACGAAACCATGGTAATGACCCATGGTATTGTATGTATGAGGCCTATATAGAAGCTAGAGACTCCCCATTGATGGATGTCAAGGAATACTATTTGAATATGCATATGGCTTGTGGAGTGTTCTCCTTCCTTAAGGAGTGAATGTATGGTGTTGCCCTACCTTAAAGGTTTGATATCAATAAAGAAGCATTTCTATCTATTCAGATCTTTTTATTCTTTGGTTTATTTCTATTATCTTATATTTTTAGTTCAGATCTATAACAAGTGGTATCGAAGCACTTTCTTGGGCAAAGTGGAGAATATTTTTGTTATTTTTGCAGACATTTTTCAGGGTGGTGAGTTTGCAGATCAGATCTGTATGATTTGGGAAAAAATATGCAAAATATAATTTTATATCTGGATTGTTTGTGAAAAATACCCAAGTTAAAAAGAATCGGCCGAATCGGAGTGCGAATGAAGGAGATATCGCTGATCTAAAAATCAGTGGTGTTGCAGACATTTTTTGGGGCGGTGAGTTTGTAGATCAGATCTATACATTTTGGTACAAAATCTGCAAAACATAGTCATAGATATAGATGGCTTGTGAAAAAATACCTAGTTTCAAAAAAACAATCGGCCGAATCAGAGTCTGGATGAAGGAGATATCGTTGATCTAAAAATCAGTGGTGTTGTACACATTTTTTTGGGGCGACAAGTTTGCGGCACAGATCTGTACATTCTGGTACAAAATTTACAGAATCTAATTACAGATCTGTATTTTTTGTGAAAAAATACCCAAGTTCAAAAAATAATCAATCAAATCGGAGTCCGGATGAGGGAGATATCGCTGATTTAAAATCAGCTCTTTTTTCAGAATTTTTTTTGTGACGGCGGGACAGTTGCAGTGCGAATCGGAAATTCTAGTGCCTAGATAAGGAATTCTATCACATGGGAAGATGCAGAATAGTTGTTCCATTTCCAAAATAGGTCATATTAAAGATTCTAAGCAATATTGACTAAACTGCGACCATTTTCAATTTTCTCCAAGTAAGTGATTTTTTTTTAATGCTGTCTAGTAAGATGTTTTTTTACAGGAAAAGATGATAGACCTACTATTGAAGAATTCATACAGAATCAAAAGTTCACACATGGGAAACGTTGGAAGGTTTCTTTACCACTTGGTTTCCAAGATGAGGCTACCAGATGGTGGTACTCACATGCCAACAAGCAGTTGTCCAAACTTTTAGATGAAGAATTGGAAAGAGTCCTTTTAGAAAAATGGTCTCATGCTAGAAAACAGGAGAAGGAGACATGTAAGGGGTTATTTTCTACTAGTATCACCTTATTGTAGGTTCATGGATTCATTCATAAGGAGAATATCATTGTGTCCATAAATCCTAGTTGCAAGCAAAATCTCATAAATTTCAATTTGGCAAAAAAATTACAAGTGTCAGCAAAACACATTGAAAACACAAAGGTTAATGATAAGGATGTGCAAGTTTGTTAGGATTTGAAGCTTTCTATGGATAAAATGGATGTTGTTTTAGGATATCCTTGGATGGAATCTATGGGTACTATCAATATTAATGTGCAAAAGAAATTCCTGAAGCTCTGGTATAAAAAGAAGAAAATTACATTGCAGGATATTTCCATTAAGACCCAAGTAGACGATGTTCCAGGGATTGTCACATCAGATGATGAGCCCTTGATGGTCGACAACCAAACAAAAACATCAAACTAGGTACAGGTAGAGTCCAAGGAGGCTAAAGCAGAAAATGTTACAAGTATAGATACATCAGATGATGAATCAGTGGTTGAAGTAATATTGGAAGATAAGCAACAACAAAAGATGCCACAACATGTACCAGCTATCAATCAGGCTCCATTAGGTGGTGAATTAAAGAAAAAGACACTGTGGGTTAAAACTTCAGCATGTCACCACCCACATCACCCCACAAGGAAAACAACCCTAGCATGATAAACATAAAGGGGTGATGATCCACCTACTACACATCAACACAAAAGAGCTGCGACAGTTAGCTTTCATCTCAAGCGAGCGAGGCACCAACTATATTGATGGTTCACCTTTCTCTGGGATGGCTAGATGCATGTGCATGGTACCAATGGACTACTATTTTAAGTAGATCTTATTATTTGTGTTCTTCCCACGTTTTGGGGACGAAACATGTTAAGGGGGGTGGAATGTAGTATACCTAGGGGGGATAATATGGGGTACAAAGGGAGGTACCCAAGGGAATAATGTAATAATGGGATGGGCCACAGTAATAAATAAGGTGGTTAACCCGTATCATGTAAGGGACCACAAGCAGTTAGCAATAATGTAATAAGCCCATGGTATTAGATAGATGGTATTGAGGGAACCATGGTAATGACCCATGGTATTGTATGTATGAGGCCTATATAGAGTCTAGAGACTCCTCATTGAGGGATGTCAAGGAATACTGTATGAACAAGCATATGGCTTGTGGAGTGTTCTCCTTCTTTAAGGAGTGAATGTATGGTGTTGCCCTACCTTAAGGGTTTGATATCAATAAAGAAGCATTTCTATCTATTTATATCTTGTTATTCTTTGGTTTATTTCTATTATCTTATATTTTCAGTTCATATCTATAACAATAGTGCTCCAAGAATTCTCTAATTGTGCAATATTACGAGAGATTAGAGAGAGTAGAGAGAGCTCCAAAACTGAATTGACAAAAGGTTGTGAACTGATCCTTAGAAGCCTTTTTATTTTTAAGGCCTCTATTTTCTTAAATTTCCTCTATTTTTTCTTCTATTTTTGTCACATGCAATCCGCTAACCTTTCACCTTCCTTTTATCCTAATTTCCTTTATTTTCATAAATAAATGCCAATTAATGCCTCTTTTCCTTTCCAAATCCTTTGCCAATGCCTTTGCCAAGCTTCCCTTAGCCATAATAAACCTAATGAACACCCACTAGGATTTGTTTCCCAAAATTCATCTTGGAATACATGTTCCATGACCTTGGTCTCATTTTTCCTTTATTAACTTTGTTACATGAAATTTTAATATGGGGCTATTACAAACCCCTCCCCCTTATGGGAACACCGTCCTCAGTGTTCTATGAGATCTACAACCAACAAAACCATTGAAAACCAAAACATACTTCCCATGGAGCTTTATAACTTATCTCAATGCATTATTTACAATGAGCAACATGCTAAAAAGAAAAACCAACATGACAAACATGACAACATAAAAACCATATCGCTTATTGGATCTTTATAAAAAAACTAAATGTGATATTTCTAATAACAACAATATATATATAATATATATATATATATATATATATATATATATATATATATATATATATATAGATATAGATATAGATATAGATATAGATATAGATATAGATATAGATATAGATATAGATATAGATATAGATATAGAATAGATAGATATAATATAGATATAGATATACCAAAATTCCTTTTCCTAAATAGACAAATAATGAAGGATACATATCTTGCATTTGATCAACCATCTCCCATGTAGCTTCATAGGGCCCAAAGTGCTTCCACTGCACTTTAACTTAATTGATTGCTTGAATCGGGATCATGAGCATATTTCACTACAAAATTCACTGAGGTTTCGGTTGGAATTCACCTTCTGGCTCCACCTACAATACAGACAAATCAATCACATGATCAACATCTTTCACATATCTCTTAAGAAATGAAACAAAGAAAACATCATGGGTTTTCACTGTTAGAGGAAGTGCAAGCTTGTAGGCCATTGGTCCAATCCTCTCAAGGATCTCGAAAGGCCCACAATACCAATGTGTCATATTCGTACATGACCCAATCCTCAAGGATCTCTTCTTGGGCTTGATGTGAAAGTACACATGTTCCCCAACCTAAAACTCTTTAAATTCCCTATGTTGATATGCATAAATCTTCTTCCTTTCCTATGCTACCTTTATATTTGTCTTGATAACCTTTATTTCCAGTTCCATCTCTACGAACATGTCTGTTCCTATCAATACCCTATTCATTGGATCACTCCAATTGATGGAAGTATTACAACTCCACTCGTAAAGTCCCTGAAATGGACTCATCCTCAATGACTCCTAATACCCATTGTTGTAAGTAAACTCAACCAGTGGAAGATACTCTTCCCACTTCCATTACTGATGCGTAACATACATTATCAACATGTATTGAAAAATCTTGTTGACCCTCCCTATCTGTCCATCTATCTACAAATGACAAGTTGTGTTGAAGGCCAAATTTGTACCCAAACCTACAAATAAATCCTTCCAAAATATGGAAGTGAGCTTAGCATCTCCGTCTGACACATTCTTCCTCGGAATACCATGCAATCACACTATCTCCCTGATGAAGACCCGTGCTACCTCACTTGCTAAATAAATAGGCTTAATAGATATGAAATGGGGTACCTTAGTCAACTTTTCCACCACAAACATAATAGAAGCATGTTGTTTAGATGTCCATGGAAAACCTATGATGAAATTGATGGAAATGACATCCCATTTCCACTCTGCAATTGGAATCGGCTATAATAAACCACTTGCATGTTTACACTCTTCTTTTATCTATTGGCAATCCAAACATCTCGCCACAGACTCTGCCACCTATTTCTTCAAATTCGGCCAATGGTATACTTCTTCACAATTGTCAATGTCTTTTGATATCCCGGTTGACCTGAATGTGGATTAACATGAAATTCCCTCCAGATAAGCTTCTTGAGCTTGCTATTGTCTGGAACATAAATCCTGTGCCTAAACGTGAACAAACCATTTTCTATGAGATGATAGTCCACATCCTATTCATTTGTACCCTACTGTTGTAACCTATGCCTAAGCTCCTTGTACCTGTCATCCTATTTTCCCTCCTGTAAGATCTTATACTGGAAATATTTCCCATATGAACTCATATCTTTTATGTGATTTACCTACAGTCTTTTGATAAGAGCATCTTCAACCTTATTCTCATTTCCCTTAATGTACCCAATATTGAAATCAAACTCACTAAGCATGGAAAACCACCTAGCTTTCCTAACATTCAAATTCAGTTGGTCAAATAAGTATCTCACTCCATTGTGATCACTTATCAAGATGAACCACCTTCTAATAAGATAGTGCATCCACATATTTAAAGCATGGACGATCTTTGCAAACTCAGGATCGTGAGTCATATATTTTTTCTTGTGCTCATTCAGTTTCCTTGATTCCTATCATACAAACTGCCCCTCATGCATCAGGACTCCATAAAGTCCTCTCTTGTAAGAATTTGTATACACCACACAATATTTATCTCGATTTTCAATCTTTAGAAGTAGAGAATTTTTAAGAAACTACTTTAACTTCTCAAAACTGGCTGCATATTCCTCTATTTATTGAATTTATTTATTTTCCTTTGCAATGATGTAATAGGATAGGCAATGCTTGAGGCGTTCCTGATGAACCTCCTATAATAACTTGCTAACCCCATGAATTATCTAACCTCATTCACATTCGAGGAGATGCCCATTCCATGATAGCTCTTATCTTTTCTAGTTCCACAACTATACCTTCCTTGGAAACCACATGCCCTAATTAATGTATCTCTATCTGAAAGAAACTACATTTACTAAGATTGGCATACAACTGATTCTCTCTTAGCAAAATCAATACTGAAACTAAGTGTTCAACATGTTCTTCGTCATTCTTAGAATATATCAATATATTAGGAATTAATACAATCACAAACTTGTCAAAATAAGGATGTAACAAATTATTCATCAAGCACATAAAAGTACTTGGAGCATTAGTCAAATCAAAAGTAACTACAACAAACTCGTAATTCTCATACCTGTTCTAGAAAGCACTCTTGTAGATTTTTGCACACCTCATGATAACATTATATCAAATCAACCTTTGAGACCATTGTTTCTCCCTTCAACTATCAAACATATCATTGATCCTCAGGAAAGGGTACCTATTCTTAATTGTCACCTTGTTCAAATTTGTTTAATCGATGCACAATCTGAGAGTGCCATCCTTCTTCTTTACAAACAACACTGGTGCACCCCAAGGAAACACTATTGGAAATAATACTGAGAGGGGGGGGGGGGGGGGTGAATCAGTATTTACAAATCAATAACTTTTTCTTTTCATTCTCAAATTTATATATGCTACTTCAATGAAGGTAACTTACGTGTACACACAACTATCTTTAAAGTAACCAACATATATCCATGAAACTTATGATTCAGTTAATTCATCATATGTTGATCTTTAATCAGTGCATTAGTACTTCATTAACAATATAAATAGTAACCATGTGCAGTAATAATAGAATAAACCATCACACATAAGCAACACACATGAACACCAAGATTTAAGGTGGAAACCCAATGTGGGACAAACACCACCTGCTGTTGTCTTCTTTTAATATAAGAAAAACCTGTTTACAATCTTGTACCAGTGCAGAATCATACCAATACATAGGCACCCATCTTCAGAAGGCTACAACCTTCTCTTGTTCTCCATCTTCAATTGGAAGGGAGCCACAACCCCCTAGCTCTTGTACTAGCTGATCCGTTTACTAGTATGCAGGTGCCAGCCTATAGAAGGCTCCAACCTTCACTCGTTTTGTAGCTGCTACTGGAAGGGATCTCCAACCCCCTTGCTCTTTTACTAGCTGATCCATTTAATATTACATATGTGCTGACCTACAGAAGGCTCCAACCTTCACTTGTTTTCAAGCTGCTACTTGAAGGGAGCTCCACCCCCCTTGCTCTTTTACTAGCTGATCCATTTAGTGTTTACCAGTACGTAGGCATTGACCTACCGAAGGGTGTGACCTTCTCTCTTCCTGCAAGGACTACGTTTCATAAATTTTCAGATTGGATACCTCTAAAACAAAACAACATAATTTGAAGGCCTCGTTTCATCCAATTTTCATACAGGACCCATCAAAAACATTGAAGCTCAAAATCAATCACCACTGTAATATAACCTATCACTGAAAACCAATCATCACTGAAGCAAATCAGATTCAATGAGTTTGAAGATTCAGAACACTGTCACCACAACACAAAGCATAATTGAGAACTTTACATTAACAACCAAAACCAACTGCAACTTCAAACATCATATTTCATAATGTATACGCTACTTTTATGTGCCAAACCAATGTGTATACGTGCTTTTAGCAAATCTAACTAGTGCACATATTTGCAAATACTAACTTAAAACATCACAGATATTCCAAACTCCATTCATACCTAGATAAGAAAATTTATAGTGTAAATCATGCATTAGTGTTCAGATCTAGACTATCCATGATCAGACCACATAATGATAATTCATTTCAGGTCTTATGATCCTGATCCATCATTAGATCTCATCCCTCATATACCGTTAACATGCATATTTTCTTTTGATCTCTCTCTTCATAAGATATTCATTACTTCCACACCCTTGCCTAATGATCTTCTCCTCCTTATATAGTTTTAGACCTTTCTCAATACCTCAGATTGAAACCACTTAGGACTAATACCTCGGACCAAATACCTCAGACCAATACCTCGGACCAAATACCTCAGACTAATACCTTAGACCAAAACATTTTTTTTCCATTCCATACACACTTTTCCTTCTATGAAAATGCGTGCATATATATACACCCTTTTTGTTCTAGAGACCTGTGTGTACAAGCTACTTAGACAAAATGAACCAGCAAACACCTCTCTTTCTTCAATCTATGGAGTCTGATTTGTAATCCTTTGTTCTTAACCTGTTTCACTGTGAACTATCATCTATGTGATTTGCCATCAAGGACAACACTTGTATCATAATGAAAACAAACACACTTGGACTTATGTATCCCTTTCCAAGTGTCTCCTTCACCTAAAAATTCAATTCCACTAACTCTGGAGTGCTCATCTTGTATAGTTCCTTTGATGTTGGTGTTTCCCCTGATACCAACTCAAGAGAAAATTCCACTTCCCCATGAGGCAGAAACTTTGAAATATCTGTTGGAAATACATGCTAGAACTGTTGCAAAATTGAATACCTCTTCAATACCTCCACATCCTCAACATACTTACCTTAATCATTGGAGATATGAAATTCAAATAATACACACCCTTTCCTGTGACTGAACTTTTCGTCCATAGTTGTAACCATTCTAGCTAATGTTTCCTTCTTATTACCCTATAATATTATTTGTTCTCCATTGTCATCCAAGAACTCAATGGACTTTTCATAGTAATACACCTTAGTCTTACGAAGATACAACTAATCCATACCCATAAGTATATTGTATGAACACAACAGAAGTACATTCAGATGTGCTAATGTAGGCATACCATTCAAATCAAATGAAAAAAGATCTTACCCAATGATAAACTCTCTTCTTAGTACCTATATCCAATTGCACTAACCTATAACCTATAATCTGTAAGAACCTCTAAACAATCTATAAACAACTAGACTTGCAAACTTGCAAACCTGAGGTCTTGTTTTCCTTGGTTTCCACTTTCCCTTAGTCTTGGCATTCCATTTCTAAGCATTCTTAGCTCTTTCTTACGCTTTGATTACTCATATCAATGCTTCAATTTTCAAATAACTTCTCCCAGTGATTGAGGATCATCATACTTAATATGATCCTTGAATGATAATGGTAATCCACTTAGGAATCTCTGAAATTTGGCTTTCTCAGCCTTAAGATACATTACATAACTTAGTAGCTCTAGGAAATTAGCCATGTACTCCTCGTATGTCATCAATCCCATCTTCAACTCATAGAACTCCTTGGATTTACTGTCATAGTACCTTTCTAACAAGTACTTGTTCCTAAAAAGTCTCTTCAATTCATGCCAACTCAACTCCTTTGTCCTAATGTCTCCGATACGCTTCACATCTTCCCACCAGATGTCCACTTTCCCTTTGAGGCTAAAAATAGCTATCCCGACCTTCATGTTCTTGATGTAATCATGAAACCCAAAAAAATTCTTCATCCCAAGAAACCATGCATTTGCATCTTTTGGTTTCTTCAACTCTCTATCAAATGTAGGTGGCTTGGCATTCTTGAACTCATCTGGAAAACATATCCTATAATTCCTCCTCTAAGCATGGCAACAATGATGTCCATGATACTTGTCTAAACCAGAACTAGAATATAACCCACTTCCACAACATCTCCTATCTATTTTATCCAAGAATCTTCCATCTCTTATCATGTCATCCCTATCTGACATGTGCCTATCATGAGACCTACTTCCATATGCTCCATTAGTACCATCCTCCTATCCATAAATGACCCATGGCTATCTATGTCTCTGCAAGTCCGAAAAACTCTGAAGGATAACAACATTGACCTCTGCTTGTTTCTCTCATGCCTTCGAGAGTATCTCTTGTGAATAAATTATTTTGTCATTGTCTTATTTGCAACTTCTTATATTTTCCTTCGAACTTCTCAAGTTGTTTTCTATGTCAAGAGAGTACCCATCACCATGCTTCTCATCTGATCTGTAGGGAGAGTCTCATGAACTATAATCCACCATTTTTCTAATCATCTTTGATCTTCTTCTTCCTTCAAGCATAACATGTCAGATAAAACAAACATGAAAATAACCAACATATGTCAGTATAGTTCAGGGAAGGATATCTAGTCTACAAGATCAACCAAATTACCACAATACATGTATACACGTAATAATATCAATAAATCAACATCATGCTTGACAATACCAACTACATACCATAACAATGCATGCATAAAAAACATTTAGACACTGACATGCATAGAAAATACATATACAACTCACATGAATACATGACCAACACATTTTTCCCATATAGTCCAACTATTGAACCATGCTCTGATACCAATCTGTAACACTCGCCTCCCACACTTACCCAAGTTCACCGATCCACAGAGGTAAATACAAATATTTACTATGTTATGACTCAAACTGGTAGGTGTAGTTAAGGAATTGGAATCAACACACCAAAAAATTTACTTACTTCCCTTAGGTGCTATAGGACCCCCAAGTGCTGAAGCATCCTTCCAAGTGCCCAAACCCTAAGTTAAAATTCTTTTTAAATGTCTTGGACTCCAAAAGGTAGACATAACACTACCTAAACTTGACCATAACCCTCTAGGAACATGGATAACCCTTCCTACTAGTGACTGCAGTCTCATTCTCCCAGTTCTGTTAATGTGACCATGAGATCTGGGCCACTTTTTCAGGGCTAGGGTCTAGATCTCTTCCCAAATATTGATATAAATTTCCAAAATAATGAATGACATAAGGAAAAATACATTAATATAGAACTTAGACAATAACTTGACCTAACAAGTTCTGACCATGACAATCATTTCATCAAACACATTGTGAACTTGTAATCTACAGGTTATAAATGCATATCTAAACATAAGGGTCTCATACTTATCTGAAAATCATCAAGAAGGACTGATGCCCTCTCATAATAGTTGTATTATCAGATATTAGGTCATACATTCAATAAACATTTATTTACTAATCAAAACATGATGAGAACCATAACTAAAGTTTGGCATAAACCATGCTTATAACCAACATATAACAAGAATAATAAGATGATAGATCAACCGTCAAAGCCACATAATAAAAGTATAAATACTCATGAAATGTAAAAGAAAAATAACTCTTATTAACAATGAAAAATACAACCAATTCAAGGACTTCCACGTACAACCCGATCATATATTAGGCTTAACTAGACCTTTCTTTTAGCCAATCACCCTTGTGCCATATTCCAAGCATGAATGTGGGATTCACAATAAAACAAGCAGGGCTTCCTTTGGATTTACCACATATCCCAGCATTACCAGTCAAGGGATTTGTAGGCTTGAAACCCTCACTTACACAACCAATATTGACTGCAATTCTGTCACTACCAATCAAGGGATTACTAAACCAAATAATAAACATACACTACCAGGCTTTACCACAATCCCACAAAAACCAGTCAAGGGATCACTAGGCCTTAAAAAAGCATGGATTCCTTGGTATTTCTTCACCAATACCTTCATGAATTTTAGGTCTGCATCCTCAGGATTTGGTATTATCCCACCATTATTGGTCAAGGGATTTCTAGGCCCTTGGGAATTTTCCTGAGACCAACTCACTCAGTTCCGAAACTAGATGACAATCCAAAGGTAAACCAAGTAAAATAACCCCATCACACTATGGATATCCTAAAATGGGAAGACAAGGTCGAAACCACTGTCACACCTGGAAAAACACATGCAAATAATAGCAAGAGAACCAAATACACACATGCATGTACCATGCATGCCAAAAATAGCAAGGAATTCATATATGCGAATCGATGCCTACAAAGTAATCCCATTGTAGTCACTTGATAAAACTCTTCCTTGCTTGATCCTTTCTTTCCTTTTAGTTCTTTTCCTTCCTTTTCATTCATCTCTCCAATGCTAGAGTGCTCTAAGAAGGCTCTAAGTGTGAAAGAGTATGAGAGAATAGAGACAGTAGAGAGAGCTCTAAAATTGAACTGAAAAAGTTTGTGAACTAATTCTCAGAAGCCTTTTTATTATTAAGGCCTCTATTTTCTTCAATTTTCCTTGTATGAAATCCTATGACCTTTCACCTTCCGTTTCTGCTAATTTCATTTATTTTCATAAATAAATGCAAATTAATTCCTCTTTACCTTTCCAAAGCCTTTTCCAATTTCCCCTTAGCCATAATAAACCAAATGAAGACCCACTAGGATGTTTTGCCCAACATTTAGCTTGAAATACGTATTCCATGACCTTGGTCTTATTTTTCCTTAATTAACTTTATTACATGAAATTTTAACCCGGGGTTATTACAGGAAATCACTAATAACAAGATGACATCAATTTGAAAAACTCATAATATAACATGCTTCCTAAAAACCATTGATTGAACTAGAACTTGGTACTAGACTATGAGGAAGGCTCAGGGATTTCTTAGTGCATAGTTCAAGAGGCCATGAATGAGGGGTTAAGGCTTGTGACTGCGTAATGCACAACATAGGAGGCATGGGGAGGAAGACTGAGTAGTTGAGGTTACAATGATGCAAAATTCCCCCCAATGGTTGTGCAATGCACAGTTCAATAAAGAGGGAGGCCGGTAGATTGTGCATTTGTGTAGTTCAACGACCTAGGTAGGAATCCTTCTAATTGGGAATATGCATTGCGCATAAGGAAACTAATAGGGAGGCTTGATTTCATAGTTGTGGAAGTCAGAAGGTTAGGTTTGAGCACTGTGACTGTGTAATGTGCAATCCTTGAAGGCAAAAACTACACATTTCATAGTTCCAAGAGTTAAGGGTACATGCTTGAGGATTTCCACTGTGCAATGTGGAGTTTAAGGAGGAAAGACTAGGCTCAAGTTGGTCGGGTAGAAACTCTTCCAGAACTTGGCTAATTGTGGTATCAATGAAGTATATGTCAAACCAAGGTAGGACATGAACATGATCACACACTTGGAACAATCATTCACACAAATTTAAACACTCAATACTTAGAAACAACATGGTCCTCTTAATGTTTTGGTAAGATAATACTCTCCTCCAAGTGTGACACTAAGAGTACACTTTGTGACGACAGTGATAACACTAGTGCAATAATGCATGAAACTTTGGGAATGAGTCTAAGAAATGTTTATATGATAAATAAGACCGATTAACACCAAATTTTCCCCTTGAAATGAGCCATAAATTCACTTTTTGATATGTGACACTTCCCATGCCAAAATATGACACTTTAGTTTTCTCCAAAAAGGGACTAGAAACCTTAGAGGATATACATTGGATGTCTATTGCTACTAGAAACAATAGCTTGCATGGTCAAAGTACGCTATGAAATTTAGATGTAGGCCCAAATTTTGGAGGGTGTTGTAGCATTGACAACACCTAGAAGGGTTTCCATGTTTAAAAGAGTGAATTGCAGTAAAGCTTATGAAGGGTTCAATCTAAAGATTAAGATTTCAATAGATATTTTTTGAAGAATGCTTATGTAGAGAATGATAGGTTAAATTTTCTAATTTATTTGAACATATTGTGTAAATTAGACCCTAATGATACCTTAGTTGTTCTATTTCTTGTTGCTAAGTACCTTCCCTATCGAGAGGTCGCAGGCTCAAATCTCCTTGATGTCCTTGCAGTTAGGCCTTGCTAGTTTGGTGAGTGGGTATATTTCTTTAGGTTGATCTACCTGGATTTTCACGTGGATGTAACAACACTTTAGTGTTCGTTAACGACATTAAAAAAAATATTGCATAAGTTGACTTTGTTAATTTCTTTGAAAAATATTGCATGTTTTTTGTGTGCATAAATATAAGTTAACTTCATTGATTTCTTTGACAAGATTACACAAGTTAACTTTGCTAACTTCTTTGAAAATATAGCATGGTTCTTGTGAACAAAAATATAAGTTAAATTTGTTGACTTTTGTGAAAATATTTCATGGTTATTTTGTGCAAAAGATAAGTTAACTTTGTTAATTTCTTTGAAAATATTGCATGGTTCTTGTGCACAAAAATATAAGTCAAATTCGTTTATTTTTGTAAAAATATTTCTTTGTTCTTTTATGCAAAAAGACAAATTAACTTTTTAAATTTCTTTGAAAAGATTGCACAACTTAACTTTTTCAATTTCTTTGAAACGATTGTAGGAATCTTGTTTGTAGAAAGATAAGTTAACCTTGTTAATTTCTTTGAAAATATTGCATGGGTCTTGTGCATAGAAAGATAAGTTAACTATGTTTATTTTATTCAAAATATTTCATAGGTAAGTTAACGATGTTATTTTTGTTGAAAATATTTTTGAGATAAGTTTACTATGTTCTTGTTCATGGAGAGATAAGTAAACTATGACATATGGTTAACTACGGTAATTTCTTTGAAATTTCATGGTTCTTGTGTGGAGAGAGAAAGGGTTAACTATGGTGAGTTTTTTAACTAGTAACCATATTGACATCCACACTCTCTATTGTACACTATACATATGTGATCTGCAAGATGATACCATAGATATGGTTTTTTGTAATCATAATATTTTTGTAATAAGACAATTTGCTAGTATGTCGTAAATATTTATGAATTTATGGATAAATAGACATATTTTTATAATTACATGCATTTATTTAATTCATGTGAAATATGGATAAATAAGCATGCTTTGATAATATGTATGCATTTTATCTAATGCATGAAAGATATGGATAAATAAACATGGTTTTGTATAATGTACTTGAAAGATAGACAAGAAGGGTATATGAATTTTATACTACTTGTAATAGAAATATTAATCATAGTTCATGTTGGTAAAGATGGCTTTATTTTGAAAGGAACAAGTGGGTAGATAACCATGGTTTTGCAAGAAGAAAAATATAATTGGGAATAATTACCCTGGTTTGTCAGTTAGACCTATGGTTTTACATCTTGTTAAATACACTAATAGTATGTTTTGCAAATGGTAATTAAGGTTTTAAATAGTTATGGTCTTGTACTTGATGATGTACGTAAAAATAAAGGATTAAGAGATTAATTTTACATTTACTTATGAATGTGCAACAAAGTGATACATTAAGTGATGAATAAAGCATATAATATTATTAGTTATTATGACATAAAAACAATAACTAATAGATTGATATTTTACATAATCATAATATCTTATTTGTTTGACAATAGCAATTGCAGGAAATAATCGTGACTTATACAAAGAATGGATTGACAGTTTCTAATCTATCCCTTTTACAATGATCATAAGATGGATTCTAATTAATATTATTATAGGAGATGAGGTCAATATGTATAAGTATTGTTACATGAAGAGTGGAGAATCATCAAAAATAGTTTATAGGCGGTAACCTACCACATAAAATAACCATCCCATGAAGAGATTGTGCTTGAAGAAATGCGGTGTAAAGTGTTTGGGAAAAATGACATCATGTTTAATGTATTACCCTCTAGTTAATTATGCTTGAATTAAAGATTAAGTTTCTTTGTAAAATTTCAATAGTGGAAAAGGGATGGAATCCCTCGTTGTCATTGACTGAGGAGTGAACTCCCTCATGAAATATTTAATAAAATAAATGTTTGTTGTCTTTTCCCTCCGAGTTGTATCATCATTCAATTATGTGTTTTCTATTTCTTTATCTTGATGATAATATTACCTTGCATGACAATGGAAATTGCATCATTCAATGTGTTATTAACAAGATCATATTAATTAAACAATGTAATGATGAAAAGATACAACAAAATGCACCATGTTAACAAGTTTCATTGACAATTATTTCATTATGGGATTTTCTATTCCTTTTCTAAGGCTACTTCACTTTATGATGGTGATTTTAACATTTGATGATCAATTAAGGATGTGATAGGCCATTAGTTGGATGTTACATGTTAGTAAAATTATATAAAAAAAAAACCCCTTTTATAATATATGAGGTCTACTGAGGGATGTTACAAGTGGTATCAAAGCAAAGATTGCAACATTGGTGCCTCTTGGATTATATGAGAATGCAGATTAGAGTATGATGCTACTGGATATAAGCTCAAGTATGGTACTAGTAAAATTACATGGAAATGTATGTAGTACACTACATTTAATATGAGATCCATGATAGTACTAATGGTTGTGTTGAAGAATGCTAGTGTTACTAACTTCTTTGAAGTATAATTGTACATATGGCATTTGAGTCCTTATGCTGATGAAAATCAATAAGAAATTATATTACATTGATTATAACTAAATTATGGATCATTTTGAACACTCACATAGAGAATAGTGATAGTGTGGATTAACTACCAATTTGTGTATCCATACTCTTATGATAAAGTTTAATGATGCCTTAAAATAAAATGATTAGAATTAAAATGCATTACTTATGATTTTGAGAAAATAATGATTGCATGCAATGCTTTGTCAATAATGAAAACAATGTCATAGCGAAATGAAGGTAGAACAACGGGGTTGTCTTGAGATTGATGGTAGCATGATAAATTGTTTTAAGAAAAAAGTTGAAAGAACCCCCCTTGAATGTCGATTGAATTTATGATATTTTGGTGGCATGGTATATTTAGTATATTGAAATAAGTTATTGGAATATGCATCATTCAATTTTTTGTTCAAGGTTATTCTTAAAGTTGTAAACAATTTGATAATGGTAGCTCATTCTTATTGAATTAATGGTGGCAATATGTTAATCAAATTTGAGTCTATTTCATGCTTCTAAATTGTTACAAGTATTTGTTATTGATAGTCAATTACTAAATGCAAATTAGTATATTCGTATGATTAAATATGTGTATAGGATTTTATGCATATTGAGATAGTATGCAAGAAACTATGATGATTGCAGAAGTAGCTATTTGTTTAACCATGCATAAGCATGACTGTAAGTTCTTGAATGTTATAAAGAGCTTAGATCATGATAACAATAGTGTCTTATGAAAGTGACTAATAACTAGAAATGCATTGTTATAATAAGAACAAAAAGGAAAATGGTTCTAGCCTTTTATATAAACATGCAAAAATGGTAACTTGTGTGATAAGGGAAACACATATTATTTAATTGTTTTATAATGTACTATCCAATAATGGGAATGCATGAGTTGACGTAAATTATGTATGTTATAAAATATTAATGATATAACTAGTAAAAAATAGGTGTTGTTGATACATTCATTTCTTCAAACCTCATACATGTCAATATCGTTCTACAAGTGGATGTTCCAGTGATAATATTAGTATGAGGAGCTTGTATACATCATCCATCTAACAAAATATTTCATTTTCATCTTTTTGTAAACCATCTAGTCCATGTGAATATTGTTGGTGGAACTACATATTAAACCTAATTAGTATGTTTTATAATTCTGGTGTCTTCATTACCATTGCTAAATAGAATTTGGATGGCATATTTTAATCAGCTGGCATTACTATTTCTTTCACTTAAAAGTCTGCATTATTGTCTTCGAGCTAGTTGTTAGGTCTCTATAATACTAGCGTAGCCCCCTTATTATTATTATTAGTGTATCCCCCTTATTGTTATTGTTAGTGTAGCCCCCTATTGTTATTTTTGTGCCCATGTATCCCCGGTATTGTTATTGTTGTGCCCCATAGAAGCCCATTATTATTATTGTTGTGCCCTTACATTATTATTGTTATCTAGTCTCTCATTATATTGTGACCCCTTAGACTCCTATATATACCAAGGAGGTCTTGTCTTTTGTATCATCCAAGAATTCTTCATTTATGTGTTGTAAAGGAGGTTCCCCCTTCCCCCCTCAAAGAGGTTAATTTTCAAGATGTTGATCTATCTTTTCTTCTGTTTGAGATATAGTAGCATAACATTTCGTATCAGAGTGATTGTTGTTATGGAAAACATCTTTATGGAAACTTTGTTTTAAATTTCCTTCACTGTATTTTCTAGAGGATATATCCTTATTTTCTATTCTTACTCTTAATGCATATAAATTGTTTGTGTAAGTGGAAAATTTGTAGGATGCTACCTTTCAATTTTGATAAAGTATTGAGAAACATTGATGCATGTGAAAATTCAAATGCACCATGAGTATATTTGACAAGATGTTTTGTAGATAAAATGGTTTTATGAAGATTATAGTTTTATGAAATATAGTTGTGATTAATGTTGCTAGTATGATTAATTACATCACTAAGATTCCGGCAACATGGAATATAAGAACCAGTGAAAGGTAAAAGGTTGAAATGTGATTTTAGACTAGAAATGTTAAGGTATAATGTTTAAAGTTAAGAAAAGATCACATGCAAGATTTGTGCAGAAGATATAACAATTGTTTTAATGCATGCTTGAGTGTTATGTGTAAAAACGTGAAATGAACACCCCCCATGTGAGATGAGATCTCATATTTGATTCTCGTGAATTTTTGGATTCTGGGGGATGTCGTGATTGAAGGTAAAAGCCATGAGGAAGCTCGAGTAGTATGGCCTAAAATTTTTCAAGGAATCATGAGCTGGTATGAATATATTAACTCTACTATAAACACCCTCCAAAATTTTTCTTATACTTAAATTTTGGAGCCTACTAAGGATATTACAGTTTGTCACTCTATGGTTACTTCATGGTCGATTGATGTTTTGTAAATTGTTCAAGTCTTCTTTTCAAAGCTCTAACTGTGAAAGTCACTTGCTCTCACATGATTAGTCATTGATAAAATTATGAACACACTTCCTTTATCTAAGTTCAGACAAGCATAACACCATCCATTAAGATAGTTCTTGTGTGACATTTAACTCATGTCGATAGTGAGTGTGCACTTTCCTTGGAAACCTCCCTCACTTTGGTTGCATTTGTACTTCTATTTTGGTGAGTTTCCAACTTGTTTTTTAGAGACTTTCACTTTCACGAGTGTTTTTTTTCACATTCATGGATGTCATTTCTACCTTTTTTCACATTAAAAAGTGGAATTTTCATGTTATCTTCACTCTATCATGTGTCTCTTTCAAGGTCATTTTCATTTGCAAGTGTCATGTTCATGTTTTCTTACATTCATATGTGTCACTTTAATGTGTGTTCACCCTTGTTGTGTCACACCTTTGCATAATACTAAAGTCAATTATGGCACAATTCTTTGCATTACATAGGATTAAAATATTTGCTAGACACATTCCCACAACTTAGTGCACTTTTGGGTCATAGTTGATACATTTGTTGTAATTTGTACTATAAGTGATGCATTTTGGTGTTTCAACTATTGCACTTAGAAATAAGTGTTGATTTTCTGTCATTTCAATGTTTGACTGGTGTTAATGAGTCCTATGCATTCCTTTGACTTGTATTGACGACATAAACCTGTGCGATCCCTGTTTGAGTATTCTTAAGATGCATTTCATTCTCTTACTCTATTGGTCCCACACTTAGCCATTTTGGGATCTCTTATTGGTCCTCCTACTCACTGAAAGTTGTTAAGGTATTGTCCCTCCTACTAGGTGATGATATTGGCCAATTCATGAGCCTCAATGATGAAACCTTACTCATGAGTACTTTTCACAAAGTCCTCCTCAATATCATCTCTTGTTACTACACATTATGAACCTTCCAAGGACAATTACCTTACTCTTAATGCTTTTACTAACACACTACACTGATTTTTGACCACCTATGCCTTTCATGGCACATAAAGCATTGCTAGATGACAACATGGAACTATTCCACCCTCTTTCAAAGCCAAAATATGGCATAAAAATTCCCTCCTATCCTCATAATGTAGTGAAAACCCTCGTAGGAAAAGTGACCTCCTTACTATGGCCTCCCTCTATGAAAAACACATTCCAAATGGCCAAGCAGCCACTTCTGGATCTAACTATGCTATCCTAGAGAGAAAAGAACATTTCAAATTAATAGTAAACCCTTGTTCAGTCAAACTGTGCTAGCCCTTGATCTTCCTCTTCCTCCTAGTGCATCACGCAGAAACAAGGATCAACTTTACTTCTAATATCTATTGTTGTTGTACTCTATGTTCAAGCCTCCCTTAGTGCATGGCATAGTCTCAAGTGATAGTGAGCCTTTTACCACTCATATTGTCATTTAATTAAGGCCTCTTCTTTCTTCCAGTGCATAGTGAAATATTAAGACTCAAGGATTCACCCTTCTTCCTTGTTGTTCCTCACTATGTTGGACTAAGGAGTGGTCCTCGTTATATCACATAGAACAACAATAATGAACATTGGAGCCGTATTAGGCCACTGATGAGTTCAACTGCAATTTTCTTATCAATCCTCCTCTTTTCAACACTTTCACAGGCATATCATAAGAATTTCATTCCATGAATGAACTTCATTGGAAGGAGTAATTTATCAACATCACAAGGTGATTCTCAAGGAAGATAGCAAGGAAAAAAAAAACACTTGCGGAGAAGAAGCATTAAGGAGAGTTATCATGAAGACATGAAGAAGATCCTAGAGAAAGATAGAAATAGTGCATTGCATGATAACTCATAGGATTAAGATATTGATCCAAGACCCTTAAGAGGGTGAAGGTGAATAACACAAAGGATATTTCATTAATTTGGGATACAAATCAGATCTCATGTGAATATTGAAGACAAATCAACAAGGAGGACAACTTGGCATTTCCATATCATCATGAAGTCCATGTCATCATTGTCAAGTTGTAATTTGTACAAGTGTCATCATAATGGTCAATATGTGTCCATGTGTTGTTCCACATATTCATGTGGAATGTAATGATGTATTTCCAATAAAAGGACAAGATATAATGTGTGGAAGCCCAACAGTCACTTGTGGAATACGAAAGGTCACACGTGGACAAATGGAAATTCAAAAGTCATTTAGAAATATAAAGGTCATAAGTAGAAGTCTAAGAGTCATGAGAATAGTTCAAGAGTCACAATGGAGATGAAAGGTCATCCCTTTTGTTATAAATACAACCTCATAAATCAATAAAGGGGCTTTTAGAGGCTTAGTCCCTTGAGAGCTAGTCTTTTCTTCATTACTTGGGATAGGAGAGAAAACTATTCTTTGGAGAACTAAGAATTGACTTAATGTTCCATTATTTGAGCTAGTGGATCACCACTGTAATTGTGTACTTGGATCTTTCACTCATTAATCAGAAGATCAATGAGCTAACACATTTTCATGCCTATATCATGAATTTTTTGAGACTATTATTTGGATGTTTGTGGTATATGTTATGCTAATATGTACTAAACAAATTTAACTACTTATGATGTTACTTGTTTTAATGATCATGGTGTCTTGTGAAATACTTCACTAGATAACTAACGAATATTTTTTTGTTCTCATGCGTTTCTATTAGGTTAGTACTATTACTTTCATTGACAGAATCATTTTTTTGCTCCCCTTATGAAAGTCTCCTTTTACACATTACAATTGGTGCATCACAATGTCAACTCATTTTGTTATTCTAAGGTTATGTTGAAATTCTATTATGTTATTAATTGAAACCAAGGAAAACATTATAGTTAGGGTGGTTGGGCCAATACTTTGGATGGGTTTCTCGTTCCAAACGATGTGAGGTATACTGGGACTTCACATCAAGGAGACCCATCATATGTTGGCAGTAGCTAGCACCATCAACATTATAGCATTAGGAGGATGTTCAGATGATAAGTTGTGGCCATTGAGTCTATTTTGAATATCTTATCTTTAATGGATCATCCTCAAATCATTCTCCTAGGGTTTTTTTCCAATAGATCCAATGGTTAATTTTTAATCCCCAAGGAACCTCTTAATAACTTGTCTCAATTAAAGTTTGATGGTGAGGGTAAAATATCCATAGCTCAATATATATATATGATTTTAATGGTTTTTGTTAATCTCATGAAATCAATGATGAACATGTTGTTTGTATAATATTAATCCTCACTCTTGAAGTTTGATTCAATCGATGGTGTTGATGATCCCTACTATCACAACAAGATTGTTGAAACTCCCAACGCTATCAACTTTAATTATCAACCTCGAGTTGGTATAAACTTAAGAGGTGACAGTGCTGTATGCATAGTAGGTCAATTAATACTCATACCACCTTTAAGAAATGGACCAGATCAAGGCATACAAAGACCACTCTTTTAGCTAGATCAAGGAAGGGAATTGAATGAAAAAAAAATTCTACTCTAACTCCAGGAATGAAAAACAGTTTCTCTACTTGCAGAAATAGAAAGTTCCATTCATCAAATGAAAATTTTAACCCTAGTTGTAAGAATGTAAAGGCTAAGATAACTTTAGAAATGAAAAATTATTTTATATTTGCATAATGTAAAACTTGTGCTACTTGCAACAATGTGAATCATTAGTCTAATTGCATAATGTGAAAACTTTCTTTGAAATGAAACTAATCCTATGTAGGAACAACACTTTGTAACTGAAATCATAAGGGAATGAATTCAAAGAAATAGGCCTAATATAATTTGCATGGGAAAATCACCCTCTTAATAATTGTGTTCAAAGGGACTTGGCTACAGTAAAATGTTTTATATGCATTTCATAATAAATTATCATTATCATTTAATTTAGAAATCTATCACCTAATTATAATTGCAGAATTGTACTTGTAGTGAGGAAAAGGTAGGTTTAAAGTGGTTGTGGGTCTTCCTCAATCATGGATTCAAAGCCTAGGGGTCATTATTGAAGCCTAAGAGACAAAAACCGAAATTTTGGAGTAGATATGGTCAAGTTTAGATACTACTACATGATTGCTATAGGATGCTATAGGATTTCCCGATTTTGCTACAAGATTGATTCTGTGAGCATCCTGAGGGTGAAAAAGGTGGGTTTGAGGTGGAAAAGGGTAGGTAAGGATATATGAGGGTTCTGTGAGGCTTTTTACAAGCCTATTACATCTCATAGGCCCATATTGAACAAACAAAAATGCACACAACAACCCTCAAATAACTCAAAAATATGGTCTTAGTGGCATAATTTTGTGGGCAGAGTGGGATGAAAAGGAAGGAGTTGACAATGACAAGGGGAATTTGGATGGGTGTGCCAACCTTGCAATCCACTAGTAGTACCTATAGACCAACAAAAATCCCTTTTCTTGCACTGAAAAAATTATTGTCAAATTGAAACCAATTAATAGGTTAAGCAAGAAAGGATGAGTCAATTTTTATGAAATCAAATAGAGAATGATATTATTTCATTAAGAACTAACTTACCTTACAACATGCATCTAACCTACATACATGAAAAATTGAAAAATGTTATTTTAACTCCTAGATTAAAAAAACAAATTATGCAAGAGACAATGAGCTAAGGCCTATAAAATTACATGGGAAAGAAAACACATATATTTGGCTTGCTACTATAGACTTCTCAACCACACTTCCCACAAGATAGATGGTAATCAGGATTGCAACCACAACTTTCTAGAAAAAAAAATTCTCCTCAAACAAGGAAGGAAATGCTACTACTAAAATAATGCATAAAGAAGATACATAAAGAGGGATCAGAGCCTCTTGGTTGGGCCCTAACCCAAGGAGACTCAACCCTCCATAAGAAACTCAAATGTGAAGTAAGAGTAGACCTTTCATTCACATAAAATAGAGTTGAGATACATCATGCAAATAAGGATAGAAATGACAGTCTTGAGCACTGGGCTCTTGGTAGCCCTTCTTGCTTAAATTTTTTTAATCCTATTGAGCTCTTGGGCTTATTGATTTATACAAAGATGACTAAGGGGAAGACTCCTTAGAGGGAGGAATACTTCCATAAAAAATATTTAGAAAAGTGCATTTGATTCCCTTAGATCCTTGCATTCACTTAGAGTTCATTCAATGCTAGTATACCTTGAGTTGTAGATGAGTGGTTCTAGGGATCACTTCGAGTCAGAGGAGAGTAAATGTTGGGGACAAGCCTCGTACACCTTCTATAGCTACCTCTAGCATGCCTTTACATCATAAATGTAATCAAAATGCTTGTTTTCCTTCACATTAACAATATTTGGCAATGAATCATGAAAAACATCCTTTAGTCTCCCTATTAAACACACTATGGCCAAAACAATGTTAATTAACGTGAGAAAAGGATAAATTATGGGATGGAGGGTAGTAAAATGGCCTTATAATATAACTTTTGATGGTACCCATCATCATGCCCCTACTAAAAGGGTTGTTCACCCTCTATGCAACTTACTCACTGATATGTAATTCATTCATGGCCCAGGTGGCCTTTCTGATATCTGAAGGCATCTCAAATGGTGTGCCCTCCACTGGATAGAATCTTTCATTTGCCTCTATGGTTTCCTACTCCCTTTTTTCCTATTCTTGATATCTTCTCTCTTGCAGGAACAACAACAAGGTAGGACTGATTTTTAGCCTTATCCAATTGATTTTAAACCTTTGAATAATTCTTTTGTAGAGTGGGGTCCTTTCTAGGGCATTCCTCAAAATTTCAAGGGATTGATATTCCCTGGTTTGTGGATATTGGGGTAGAGCATGCCATCTTCTTTGGAAAGATTGCAAGCTCTCAGTCCCCAACAACCTAAAGGTATCTTTGAAATGGAGGATGACTTGTTCTTATTTTGTTAAGTAGTGAGGGTCCAATTTGGAATCTGGAGAGACAATGTTGTGGTTTCTTATGAAAACCTTAGGGATTATTAACTCTACTCTGATGTATAGGGGCTCACTTGCTTATTTGGTCATAAAATTATTTACTTCCTCAACCCTTTTTTCTTCATAGGTCATCCAAGAGGCCAGTGCCATCATTTGTGCATCCCCTAATATTGAGTTGGTGTCCCAAAATTGCATGTCTATGAGGACCATGTTGTGCATATATAACTCAACCAATTTGGCTCTATCCTTAATGCTCACCTTCTAGTAGAATTTAGTGAACCTCCTATCATCTTGAAATGATAGAGAGACATATTGTGTCAATGTTTTTATTTAGAATTGCAATCATTTTTCTTTGAGGAAAATGACATATGATTTGGATGACTTCGTATGTTGGATGGCCTCCATGGACAAACTTGCCATGGTGGTAATGATCTAGGTGGATATTGGTGGCCACTCGTCAATTCCACTTGGACCCCCACCATTGTTTCTTTTGGTTTTTTAGTTTCCTTAATTGTAGCACAGTTTACTATTTTTAGTAGTTTTTTGGGTCCTAAACTTCCAGAGTCGTTTTGAGGTCCTAAACGTCATTTTGAGGCCTTAAACGATGCTTTTTTGGAAATTTATTGGCAACGATTTTCTGTCTAAAATCATCTTTTCCATCGTAGTCCTCGGAGAGATCTTTCTAATGGGTTATCATGCACGTCAAACGGACATAAAATGACAAAGCCATGACCCTGGGAAGTTGGTTGTCCAACTTCCCCCAATGGGGACCATAAAATCTTGGTGTTACATCTCCTCGGGTTAGGGTTTAGGTTGTTTAGGGTTTTCTCTTATTTTTCAATAATAAAAAAGGCCCTTGAGCTTCATTGTAACACAGTTCAGAGGCATGTAGCTGCCACATCTCTTCTCAGAGATAAGCTACCATTGCCCTAGCTAGTTTATTTCCATTTCCGTTTGTAAGAATACTTTAGTATTTTACAGTAATGAAATGAAGTATTATTTCTGTTGCATCTTTGTATGTATGGTTATATCTATAATTTGTTGCGTTGCTATTTAAATCCAGATCAGGTAAGTTGTGCCTCCTTTTCCTGTAATTGCTCACTAGGCCTCTTCTTCTCTAACTATAACTTCTCCTTCATGACTGATTCCTTTAATGTCAAGTCAGCCAATTCCTTACCCATTTGTTGCATCTTTTCCTCCATGAAGCCAACATCCCCTACTTTCTTGGATTTTGAAATTTGCATCCAGAGGTAAGTTTTGTCTCTCTCTTTCTCTAACTCGCACAAGAGGGGAATTACAAACTTTGTGGTGTAATTCTTACTCCTCCAATAAATTTGGAATAAGACCCAATATTAGGTTGTGGAGTAGGATCTTGGATTCTATTGATGGTGTTGGAAATTCGTCAACCAAAGGGGTCTCCTAGATGTGAAGTCCTAATTATACCTCACACCATTTGGTGTAAGAGCCCCATCCGAAATATTGGCCCAGTTGCTTCATATCTCAAATATATGCCTTGACTCTAACTATCAACATGAGAGAGGGATGGAATGGGGTCTTCGAAAATAAAGGTAAGTGTTCCTAGTGAGTGTGTAGTTGCAACTGTCTTAAGGTTCTTCTACTGAAAAGGGGGGAACATTGAGTCTCTAAGTGAGAGGTAATAGTACCACACAAGAAGAGACACACATGAACCAAAAGGATCTATCTAACATATAGTTGAATAGTCCACAACAAGTGAGATGGTCCTTACAACCAACAAAGAAGGAAATATCTATCTAGTATCATGCAGAATAGTCCACAAGGATGGGACAACAATAACAACCATTACAACACATTCTCAATAAGATAAGCACTAAAATAACCAAAATAGTCAACTATCTTAGTATATGTGAAAGAAAGCATGAAATACAAACATCCATAGAGTCGTCTTTACAAACATTCATAGTCCATGCATAAAGAACATGCTGGCCTTAAAAGTCTTATGTTATTTAGCAAAAGTTCCAAGACACATGTTTAAAATGCACATCACTAGCCCCAATAGTGGGAAATTAGAGCCACTCCTTACTCCTCAAAGAACTAGTTGATCTCTCTATAATGCCTTGTGGGAGGAGCCAAGGTGAAAACTCCATTTCTCATACAATGAGGGAGTATATATAACCAAGGGGTGATGCTTCCCCTCCTTGTGACTATTTGACTACCCTCATGATTGTTTGACTTCATATGAATTTTCAGCTCACATGACTCTCCATATTCATGTGTGTCCTTTGGACTTCCACATTACAATACATTTTAATATAATATACATTGTCCACCAGGGAAAATTTTAAGGATGGAAATTTATCTGAAAGTTTAGAAACCTTGGCAAATCCCACCAGTCCATAATATGAAATCTATAAAATGTTTGGAGATATTTTTGTAAAAATACTCAAATTTATAATATTTTTATATAGTCTATATATATATTTTTTGGCGATTTTTAGGGTAAAATAATTTAATTCTATAAAATTTGGGCTAATCATTTTTACAAAAAAAATGGAAATTAGTGAATCATTTTTTTGGAAAAAGTATAGAAAATTAGCCCATGGGCGAATATTAGGCCCTAAAATTTTCCCTATTGTCCACAATAGTGATGTGGCATATGACCACTCATGACATGACATGACATGACACAACTGACATGGAATTCTTGGTGATGTGGAAATGTAAAGTTACAGTTGCTGCTAAGTGTTGTATGTCTTCTTGCATATGCTTTCTCTTCTCCTCCGCATGGATTGGTGAGGTTGAGTCTTCAATGATCTCTAGTCTTGGATGTGAGTTGAAAACTTGTGTCCCTTTTCTTTCCTTTGATAGATGAGATTGCATGTTTCAACTGCAAGTATGTCTTTTTGCATCTTCCCCTTTTGAATATACTTCTTCATCATCCTGTCATGGTGTAAGGGACTACTTGCATATGTAGCTCACTCATGATGAGACAAAATCAGTCTCAAAATCCCTAGCCTAAGATAGAGAATTTGGATTCATGAACTAGGCCAGGACTGAATGATAGGTCAAGAGAGAAGGTCTAGTGACTGTGTAATTCTGGAGTTCAAGCAACCAAGGGTCAATCTTGATCACTAAGACTATCCAGTGCATAGCTAAGGCCAGATAGAGGGAAATTTTTTCACATTCCCCACTGAGGGAAAAATTTGTAGGGTGCCCACTGAGGGAAAAATTTGCACACTTCCCACTAAGGGACAAATTTGCGTAGTCCTCACTGAGGGAAAAAATTGTGCATTCCAAGCAAGAAATGGAGGCTATGGGATGGGGCCTTGGGTGGAAAAATTATGTAGTTTAAGGAGGCAAGGGGGACTGGGAAACTGAGACTATGCAATGTGCAACTCAGGGAGGCTTGAAGAATAAAATTATGCATTTTCTAGAGGCAGTGAGGTTTGGTTGAAGAAAGGACAATAGGAGAAGCATCTATATGGTTTTGGGTGCTAATGGAGGTTGGTCTTCTATGCATAGTGTAGTTCTAACAGACAAGGGAAAATATTGAGGGTTGAAGATGTGAAGTGAATAGTTCAATCTAGACTGGGAGACACAACTGCACAATTTTGGAGGTGAAAATCAGGAGTTGGTCTGAGGAATTTCACAAAGCAACAACCCTGGAGGACAGGGACTTCACACTCCATAGTTCCAAGTATTAGGGTCACATCCTAGAGGGCTAATAATGCATAATGTGAAGTTTATTTGGGGCTTGGTGAAGCTAAGTTGCCCGATCGGGAATATTTTCCAAAAATGGCTAAGTGCGGGTTGGGTGATGAACTGAGAAGAACCTTGACCGTGATCACACACTTAGAATAATTTAATGAAAACATAGATCATTAGAACATGTAAACAAATAATTTCCCTCTAAGTGATTGCCTCATGATAAGATATGACAAGTGTGAGACTTAAGATATGCTTTAGGACGATCATGATGACACTTGTGCGACAATGCTCAAGATTTTGTGTATGGATGCAACAAATGTTTACATGTTTGGGACAAATAATATACATATACTAACCTTTGAAACCACCAGAAAAGGCTTGAAAATATTGTACAACAATCAAATAGGCCAAAAGATGACATCTAGCCCAACATTAAAAAGGGACCAAAGCTCTATGAGGAACCTCATGAAATGAGCTCTAGCGTTTGAAATAATAATGAAAAAGACAAAGAAAAGCTCCAAAATTTGAGTGTAAGCCAAAATTTTGGAGAGCGTTGTAGCAACTACAACACTTGGTGACACATTGGTTGAACTCCAACTTCTCTATCTTGGTTAATTTCTTTTGCGCACAACCTTGGTTCTTCAGGGAGTATTCATTCATCATGCAGATTATTTTGGCCTTCTCACTTGCCCCATGAACATGCATGGTCCCCTCTATTCCTTATCAATTGAACACAACATAAGCTTTAATGTAATCACAATGTTTTGAGTTGGGAAGGGTAGTGTAGCTTCTGAGCTTAATATTTTCAGAGTATAAATTTTCATCTCTGGTGTTTCTCTATTGCCACTAGGCCTGGACAATACCCTGACAGAGTCATGTAGGAACACAAACGTTTCTCCATTGCTAACGAGCATGGACAGTACCCCAGTGAAGTTACTTGATTCACCACTTTGTGTAGGAAGCCTTTCTCTTCTTGCACCTTTATTTATTTATTGAAAGAGAATTGTGCATTGGCACTTATTTATTTTTGGGCAGAAGAGGGATCTCAACTTATTGAGAGGAGAAGAGGTTGTTCCTTTAGAGAAGAATATAAAGACCTCTGATTTAGGTTTTCTCATTTATATTTTTCCCCTTCTTCATTTCTAATAGTTGGATAAGCTTGAGAACACCAAAGTAGAAAAAACTGAGTATAGGCATGAGGTCCCTATATTAGACGTGGGTTCATGGTTGGACCAAAACTCTCCTTATGGATGGATTATATTTTCCGTCAGAACTTCATCGACCAAAAGCTATAACCAACACAAGGAAGATGGATAGAATGTTAGTCAAATGTTGAAGTGTCACAAGACTCCTTATAGTTTGACCACACACATACTAAGAAGCCAAAATAGGTATAGGCACAACACTTATTCGCATCGTGAAAACAAAAGGAGAAACTCAACAAGAAAGAAAACAAGATGAAAAGAAAGAAAACAAACAACAAGGAAACAAAGCCAGAAGACAAGAGAATAAAATTGTGAAATGAGACATGATTTAGAACCATAATAAGGAACCGAGGACAAACTATAGGGAAGAAGTGCAGAATGAGTGCAAGAGAGGGAAAAATAGGATGTAACTAATCCTACTCCTAACATAACAGCTAGAAGTTCGGGGTCACGTATAATCAAATTTTTAGGGAAGCCACCATAATTGTTCTTGAATTGCATTCACACAGATACCAACCATTAAAATAGATATAAAGAAATGTGGAATAGAAAATATAAGAACTTGAATAACTTGCACAAGAAAAGGAAGGTCTTACATGTGGTCCAAAATATGTGTCATGACCACTGCTTTAATCCAATTTGCATTCTTACCTTTACAATGAATACCATCTTTCAACAAACCTTGGAATCTTCTCACTGATGTGTCTCCATCTACACTGAAATATTTAGCAAGAATGAGGGAATATGGAAAATTGTTGTTCATGACAAAGCTTTCGAGGTAAGATTGTTCCAACCATTCAATGATTGTATTGTACAATTCGTGACAACCCTATTGAAATATTTGAAAATATGAGTTTTCAATTAGAAGCATGGGATTATAATGAGAATATTGTAGGGGAAAATGGATATAATAATTTTCAATAGTCACTTCGAAACAGTGAGGACACGCCATAACTATCAATGAACGCTGAAGTGTTTCAACTACTCTGCACGAATATAAACAATGAGATATTGAACAAGGAAGGTAAAGAGATGTAAAACCACTGTCCTTGGATGCGTTGATGGGGAAATGATAGGATGAATGAGAGTCGTCAAGGATAGAAGAATGATCAGATGATCTTATTGAAGCATGAGATTCCTAGTTTGCGATCAACAAAGATAAATCAATTTGCACAGTTTCACAGACATTTTGAATAATAGAATCATCTTCTTCACATGATGAATGTGATAATCCATTTCTCGTAGTTGGTGATACACAGTACTATAATAATAATCATCAGTAGAAGTGGGAAGTGGGACTAGTACAACAAACACATGACACTAGTCAGGATGGAATGCATAGAAAGGAGATGGATTCGCACGATAACTCATGTCTAAATTTGCACTCAAGAGGGTTTTAGGTGCAATAAAGAACAAGTTTTGAGATATGATATTCACAAGGAAAGCTCAGAGATACTCATTAGGAAATACATACGATAGATATGATTCCTTCGGCCAAATATGGTCTTTGGAATTATCAACTTCCACAAGAGGTACACATTGCAAACCCAATTGTACTACAAGAGACTTGCATGAAGATGAATGATCTGAAAAGGATTCTTGAGCTTTGTCAGAAGTAAAATCTCGAGAGTTTGAAAGATTACATCTGAAATACCAAACATATTTGAGAAAGAAATTTACACTGAATGAAACCATGCAAAAAGAAGGATTGTGTGAGAGAAACCAGATCTGACTTAGTTTGGGGGGCTTACCAAAGTCATGAGATCCTGACATAACCATAAAAAGAAGTTGAAGTGCCTCAAATCCCTCACAGGTTATGAAACTTTCCAGGATTGTAGAATCACATTTTGAAGCTTGAACCAGATCATGCATGGTTTGAGGATAGCTATTGTTGTTGGTTTCAATACTACTCACTAGATGGCAGCCATTTTTGTCACACGTTTCACTGGATTTTTCAGCTTCAATAATTAGATTACTCAAGTTGAAAGTCTCTTCTCATAGCAAATTCAAAGATAAAGGAATCAGGGAAATCTTGTGAGCAAGATGATTTGAAGATTTGTCTTCACGTAAGAAAAGAGATGATGAGGGATGGGACGGGTACTCTATGTTTTGACTATTTTCAATCTCATCATGGACAACCTCACCACCTCATGATAACTCATCAGATGAAGAAATTGAAGAGCATGGATTATTTCCATCATAGGTGAATGCATTGCAATTGAAAGAACATAAGGGACAATGAGGTGAAGAGGAAGTTTCGATAAACACATCTTCTTTAACCAAATCAGATTTTGGATCAAAGGTAAGATCTTCATGAGAAACCAAAATATTAGATGATGCACTTGGCAATTCGTTACCGTGTACACCAGAAAAATTATCTTCATTAGAGTAGTTGTTTCCTAGGGCTACAGATTGATCAAAATAATTGATTACATTTGATTCACTATCAATATTGGTAGGTTGACCATCATCCAAGTTTGGAAGTCGATCATCTTGACATGAAGGATCTTGGAAAACATAAGAAATATTGAAAGCACCTTCACCTTCCTACTCCTCTACCTATGTGGAATCATTGCCTTGTACCTAATCGCAATTTGAACTAGCAACATGAAAATCAAGAGAGTGTGGAAGACTAGCTGGTGGAACAGATTTCTCAAGTGGATCATGGTAGAAGGAGCCATGACCTATGGATGATAGAGGATAGTCAAAATCTAGAACAAATTCGATACTAGAGTTACGAATGGTGACAACATATTGCGAAATGAAGGATTTTTTCTTCGCCATAGGCCTCATAAGCCATTCTAGAATTTACTCCATTGAATCTAAATCATGAAAAGTAGAAAGATAATGAGCAGATGGATTGGGAATTTTATTTGCAGAATTTTCAACTTTATTACCATCGCACGAAAGCACTAACATCGGGACTAGAAAAGGAGGAGGAAAACTCACAAAAGAAGTAGTAGTTTCCTCCTTTGATATTAGAGGTACCTCATGTTTCACAATAGTTGGGGAAGTGGGAAAACCAAGGTGTCTGGATTCACCGCATGAAGCGATAAGAACCAAGCACTCAAACTCTTGTTTCAAGAATTCCCAACTTAGATCTTCTTCTATAGTTTCATAGAAAAGCTGAAGGAATCAATCATAAAAATTCTCAACTGATTCATTAGGCTCCATTCTTAAGAGATTGATTCTTTTACAAACATTTTGGAAATTATACCCACCGAAATCTTGATGAAGTTCCCAAAGGAAGTGATGAAGTGAATGAATGGAAGCACGTGGAAAGGTATGGCACCACCAATTAGCACAACCTTCAAGGGTGAGGAAGAAAAGCACATAAGACAACTCTTCCTCATTGATTTCTTAAGATTCACAAAATTTAAGAAAATCATAAATGTGTTCGGTTATGGATGTACCATCCTCACCATAAAACTTTAACTAGGACAAGTGATCGAGAGGCTCATCGGGGACATAAAATTGATAAAAGGAAAAATTAGAGAAACACCTCGGGAGTATGATTTGTGTATGAGCCATTTTAGATAAGAGATTCAAACCAAATGCAATGGGCTCAGATTTTCATCTGGCCCTCCTTCTAGTGCCATTTTTTTACAGTGTTGAAAATTTGTTAGCCAATGGAGTCTCCCCGATGTGAAGTCCCAATTAGACCTAACACCATTTGGTGTAGGAGCCCCATCTGGAATATCGACCTTGTTTTCATATATCATAAAGATATTCCTTAGCTCTAACTGTCAGCATGGGAGAGGGATGGAATGGTGTCTTCGAAAATAAAGGGAGGTGTTCTTGGTGAGTGTGTTGTTGCTACTATGTCAAGGTTCTTCTACTACAAGGGGGGAGAAAAGTGAGCCTCTAAATGAGAGGTAATAGTACCATGCAAGAAGAGTCATAGATGAACTAGAAGGATCTGTCTAACATCAAGCATAATAGTCCAGAGTGGGTGCAATGGTCGTTACAACCAATAAAGAAAGAAATATCTCTCTAGTATCTCGAGGAATAGTCCACAAGGATGACACAACAATAACAACCATTACAACACATTCTCAATAAGATAAGCACTAAAATAACCAAAATAATTCAAATATCTTAGTGCATGTGAAAGAAAACATGAAATACAAATGTCCATATAATAGTCTTACAAGCATTCCTAGTCCATGCATGAAGAATGTGCTAGCCTTATGTTTTAGGGAAAAACCAACGTCCACCATTACTTGAATTAATGGGGACCCTTTCCATTAATTTTTGTCTAAGCATCTTTTATTATTTTTATTTAAGTTGATTATCTTACATTTTTTTCATTTTTTAGTTTTCATCGGATTTCTACTTTTATTGCTTCATTGACTCTGATTTTTTACTAGCTTTCGATCGATACTTGTTTCGATTCATTTGGTCAACCAGTTTGTAAATGTTACTCCTTTGAAGTTTGCTCATTTTCTTGCATGGACTAAAAGAAATTGTAAATAAATGTATGATATTTCAATTTTTGCAATTAAAATAGTAATTCATTGTAAGTATTAACTCCTTGTTAATTTTACAAATTCTTTCATTTTTCACTAACAATCCTACAAAATGACCCAGCTAAATTGTACAATAGATGAAAACATGTTTCAAGATCTTGGTAATTTACTCCAATTTGCTATTTTAAAATAAATTGCCAAAGCCAAAACCCCAAAATTTCAAAGTGGCTTATAGTCCAATTTGTAGGACTGTTAATTCATGTGGGCCCCACTTTACCTCCCTTCTCCTCCCAAAAAAATTGTGATTGCAAAATTGCGATATCGCATGTTGAAATTTCATTAAGCTCCTAATTTTGTGACTTGGGATTTTGCGATCGGAGAAATGTGATGGGGTTAAAAATTTAATCATAAAGTTTTGGTCAACCTCCTTATAACTCCCGTACCTCCACCTCACTCACCCTCACATCATCATGACCTAACTGACCCTCCACCTACCCACCCTCCACCTCACTATTCCACTCACCTTCCTTATCACTCCATCTTCTCTTCATTAACTCCTCCAATCGCCTTTTTCATTTATGGCTATGTAAATGGTTTGTATTTGAAATGGATTGATTCTAATGATTTGCGTTATTAATGGGGTAGGATTGATTCTAATGGTTTGTTTAAAATATTAAAATATAATATAATATTATACTATATTTTAATATAATTCAAAATATAATATAAATATTATCTAATAATATTTTAATTATTAAATTTTGTTTAATTAAAATTGTAATAAATTAATAACATAATTAAAATTAATTAGTATTAATTAATTAATATTATCATTCTAAGTTGGGATTAGAATTTAATTAAAAATTCCATTTTTTAGCTTAGACAACGTAAATTCGAGAATTTTGGCAATTCTAATACACCAACTTTGGAAGCTCATAAATGGAGTTTTACTTGGAAAAATGAGGCCCAAGATGGCTCATTGGAAACATAAAATGATGCAGAATATTTATGGATTAGTTTCATTTCTATATTTGATCATTTAATGGGCCTAAAATTAGGTAGAAGATCAAGCTCTGAAATTTTAAAGAAAATCAATTTTTTGAGTTTTATTTTCTACATTCTTATTTTCCCACGACTTCTTCTAAGTGCGGATACATTCATCAATGTTATCCTTGACAAACTAGACCATCAAAAACATCAATAGAAAGCTGTGATTTCTTTCTAATTTTTTTATTTAATTAGATTTGATTATATTTAGTATTTTGATTTTATTTTGGCATTTTAATTTTGTTTTGATTTTTTTTTGCAGGAAAACAGTTGAAGATATGAGAAAAAGAAGATCTCAGTCAATGTGAATGTTCCATCAATAGAAGAATGAAATTTTGGAACAATGAAAATTGATGAAGTAGATTTATTCTTCAACAAACTTTATTGTCGAGAATTCTTTTGCAAATATTATCAGTAGCAAATTGTAGAATGTAAGATGAGTTCTCTCTTCTGCAATTCTGGAATTCTAAAAGCACTTTTGTAATAGGAATTTAGAGTTGTAGGTGGGAGGAGAGAAAATCTCATATTTGGGGATTATTGAGGATTTTTCTTTTTCATTCTGAATTATGTATGATGGACAGAGTTTGCACTTCTGTGGTTCTTGTTGTAACAACACAAGTTCAAGAAATGTAAAACACTATTGGAGACCAAAGCGAGAGAAATGGATTCAATAAATTGGTATATCTAATACTACTATTTTAAATACTAGTTTCATTTTATGATGGCAGGAATGTGTCATTTTATTCATATTTGTGCACTACTATCGGTATGAGTAATTTG
The DNA here is from genome assembly GCA_000404065.3 of Pinus taeda. Lineage (NCBI taxonomy): Eukaryota > Viridiplantae > Streptophyta > Pinopsida > Pinales > Pinaceae > Pinus > Pinus taeda. The sequence continues at coordinate 240,009 of APFE030002440.1, forward strand.
TCTCAATCATATGTTATTATTTATCTCTGCTCTTATGGGTTGAATTCTAATTTCTGAGTAACTATTTACTTAGATATCTGTCTTTTAATATTGGTTTAACAAATAGTGATATGGTGTGAACTACTTCCTCATATTATTTTTTAATTATTCGAATCACTGATTAAACAATAAATATCATTTTGGGAACTTCTTCCTAAATTTTGTTGGTTTATTATTTTAGTTAAGAGGTCTATGAATAGAATATGTTTTGGTTTACATAATGCCAGTTAATTGAACTACTTTGTTAGCTTGATGTTCATTATAAGCTAGACATATTTCAATCCCAATCATTTAAATATCTCTCTCTCAGTTGGGTTAGACCTATATCTTCTTAATTGAGATAGTATTAGGATTTAGTTCCTTTTGCTTGCATTATAGAATAACTTTTCATCTAGATTTAATGTTACATTCTTATAAGTACTCTTCCCAATGAGGCAAGCTTTAGGTGTGGCTTGGCTGAGCCCTAGATCAGCTTAAGGATCACTTTCTTGCCTGATCAACAAGAGGTCTGGTCTGATGTCTCTTCTCCACTGGTGGATGAAACTCATAATTTAAGTCATTTTGGAGATTGAGAAAAGGTATTTGGACCTAGTTAAACAATTTAGAATGACCATTACCAATGGAAAAGGAGATGTTTTAAGGTCCAGACCATGTGGTCATCCCCCATCGTTGTTGCAGTGAATTTCGAGGCTTCAACATCTTTGGCACTAGAAGGAGGGCCGAAACTTGTTGTCTATTGGAGTCTTTGTATTTTAACAATTTATTTATCATGATGGCTCCTCTTAAAATTCCAATTTGAGTTGTATTCATGGACACGCATCTTCCAATACTCCACCTGAAGTGGTAAGAATATTGTCTCAGGTAAAGTTTAATGGTAAGAAGAATACTTATGCATTTAATCATGCTTTACAATTCATTCAAAAAATTTCAAATTCTACTTTTTAAGGAATTGATAAAGGTATTTTATGTAGGATTTTTACTCTTACATTCTTGGAAAAGTCAGAAGCTGGTGTCAATTGATTCCAATTACCTCAATTCGCAACTACAATCATTTTGTTACAATTTTCCTTTTTAAATTTGACGGCTATAACTACGAACATGTATGTGGATATTTTGAAGATTTACAAAGATTCTAAAATGAATGTTTGATTGATTTTACCATCAAGTTTTGTTTAAATTGTTTGAAATTTAAAATTGAAGAAAAACCTATGGAAGAGGAATTATTAGATTGCTATGAACATATTTTCTCTCTTACTCCCATTCATAATCCATGTGAAATTATTTCAAGCTTTGCTCAAACTCCTTCCAATTACATTAACACAATTGAGAATTCCAATATAAAGATGGAAACAAATTCTAATGAAGTGGCCTCTATTATGTACGATCAATTTCTTCATTTATTGCACACTTCCTACATTATTGATAGTGATCAAGATGCACATTCACATGTTAGTGAATCTCAATCACAAAGATTGGAAAATTTTACTATTAAAATGCAAGAAGATACTAGCAATAATTGTGAAGAAAATATGGCTTTGAAATCTAAAAATCAATATGTCTTAAATTCAGAAAACCAAAGCATAAATCAACCAGTACAAGTAGTGATTAAAATTCCCAATAATGTGCAATCTGCTATACAAATTTCTGAACTCTTTTATGATGAGAAAATGCCAAATTTAGGAAAACAACGCAACATTATTCAAGAAAAAAAAAGTACACAAATGAATGATCTCAAATCTGAAATTTGCAATGAGTAGAATGCACAAGAGTTCTCAAATAAAGACACTTTTAAATCCATTTCTTTTGATTCTCATTTTTCTCTTTATCTTGATATTTTTGTTGATAACAATTTATCCCCTCTTAAAATTAATGATATTTTAGAAAACAATGAGGTTGATCTTAACGAATTGCTAATTAGTTTTTATCAAGATAGAGAATTAATTATTGATCATTCTTTTAGCATTAATGAACATGTGCTTTATATTCCTTCTTGTTTCGATACATTAGATAAGATTGAAGGGAATTCTAATGAATGTCGTGAGGTCATTTATGATAGTTACTTTGACATTGAGGACATTGATTTGTCTACTTCACTATTGAATCCTCACGATCAAAGTCTAATAAAATGCAAAAATGAACAACACTATAATTCAGAAATTGTTTCAAATAGTTTTCATTTTCAAATAATTAATCATACTCATGATTTCAGCATTCGATAAAACATTCCAATCTATGATTTATATGATGATCAAGATCGCATTCCTATTCATAGTCATGATTCTCTTTCTGATTCACAAGTTGGTATTAGAAATCATTTGAATTCTATTATTTAAACCAAGTCTTGTGATGATCCAGATTTAAACAGGAACGCAACCAATTACAGAGATAACCATATACACAAATATGCAGCGGAAATAATACTTCATTTCATTAATGGAAAATACTGAAATATGCTTACAATCAGAAATGGAAATAAACTAGCTAGGGCGATGGTAGCTATCTCTGAGAAGAGATGTGTGGGCTACATGCCTCTGAACTGACTTACAATGAGGCTCGAAGGCCTATTTATTGTTGAGAAACAATGAAAAACCCTTAACATTCCAAAACCTAACCCTAGGAGATGAAACGCCAAACTGTGGGCCCCGTTTGGGGGTAAGTTGGTACATCAACTTCCCGGGGTCGTAACTTTAGCATATGATCTCCGTTTGACGCGTACAATAGCTCATTAGAAAGATCTATTCGAGCACTATCATTGTTGGAACGGGCAACATTGTTCCATGGACCCGTGTTGCCCCCGGATTCCCCAAAAAACGTCGTTTAGGGCCTCAAAATGGCTCCGGAAGTTCAGGACCCGAAAAACTGCTAAAAATAGTAAGTTGTGCTACAATTAAGGAAACTGAAAATGCTGAGAAAGACAATGTTGGGGGTCCAGGTGGACTTGGTAGGTGGCCACCAATATCCACCTGGATCATTCCTCCCCCCTTAGGAAGCAATGGTCCCCATTGCATTGAGCTCCTCCATGAGATGAGGAAACTTCTGCTGAACCTGTTCCCTGGTGAACCACTTGCCTGCTGAAGGAGT
>APFE030002440.1:243723-259333 GCA_000404065.3 Pinus taeda
CGTGCAGAGGGGCCTCGTTTGGAGGCCGCGGCCACTGTCTTCTTCTTTCCTTGAGGGCGTATCATCAGGAAAACAAATTTCCTGGTTTTGGAAATGATCTTACTGCATTGTTTTGCAGTAATCAAAGAGATGGCGGCAGGTGGTGCTACCTCTTGTATCCTGAACAACTTATTTCCCAATGTAATAATAACAGCACGGGGCCTTGATTCATACACAGCATGTCGCTTCCACAAGTATGGTTGTCCTAGTAATACATCACAAACCTCAAGGGGAGCAATGTCACACAATACCTCATCCGTGAAGGGCTTGATGTTGTATGGAAGGTGACATTGCTGGCTCACGCGAAGATCTCGTCCTTGGTGCAGCCACCCAATGGTGTATGGTTGTGGATGTGCTGTGGTCGGTAAGCCCAACCGCTTCACGACCTCTGCCGAGATGAGGTTCTTTTGACTTCCGCTATCAACAATGAACTGTATCGGGGAGCCCTTTACCCACATCTGGGAGTGGAAGAGACGCTCCTCCTCCTCTGGATCTTCGGGTTCATTTTTCTGGATCTTTGCGGTGGCAACAGTGGCGCTGGGGTCCGCATCAATGATCTGCTTTCCTTTTTCATACCCCTTATCAGGTTCTAACTCAGAGTCGGAACATGCATCTGATTCGGAAACCTTTAGCTCAGCCACCAGTGACTGCTTGGCCCGACACTCACTTGTGTTGTGAGTGGAGCTCTTATGGAACTCACACCATTTTCCCGTGTCCTTTCTCGGCTTCGCGGCACTGTTCTTTGCTTGCAGCTTCGGATGGTTGTCTTGGGCTGTCCCGCCTTGGCTTTTTCCTTTGTTTTGTGGTTTAGGGGCACCTTCCCCCTGCTTTGGATTCGCAGATCCAAAATCTCGCTTCTTTTGTTTCAACTTCTGTTCGACCTTGACGGCATACCGGTATGCCGCGCCGAGCGAGGGGATGTTTAGGAATTGTATCTCTTCCTGGATGTACTTGTGCAGGAAGCCCCGGTATTTGAGTATCAAATGTTGCTCCGAATCCTTGATACCCAACTTTGTGCGAAGGGTATGGAAAAGATTTGTGAACTCCGGCACGTCTTGGTCCCTTCCCTGCCGCAGCGTGGTCCACTTTATGTATTCATCCTCATAGCTCCCGACAGGGTAGTACTGCTCCTTGATGGCATCCCGAAACGAATCCCAGGTGGGTGCGGCTGAAAATAGTGAGCCAGTACTTTCATCCTTCTGCGCGCAGTAGGTTTCCCACCAGTCCTTGATGTGGGGGGCTGCTTTGAGGAGAGCAAAAAACAATCTTTTCCCGACTCGAAAATTCATGAACAGAAAAATAACCCTCTAGCAGATTTAACCATTTATCTACAGCGTCTATGTCTATCTGACCCTCGAATATCGAGATTTCAAAATTAACTTGTACCTTAAAGGGTGTGGCGTTTCCAGAGTAGCTGCTGGAAGCCGATGCGTTGCTTCTGGGTAGCCACTGAAGGATCTGGGCAAAGCTGTCCATCATCGCATTCCGTTGTCGCTCGAGGGCTTCTTCGAGCAAGATTTTGATGGGATCTCCTACCCCCTCGTCTTTCTTCTCGTGCGCCATGGGAGGCCGTCGGGATTTGCGAGGCAGGTCTTCCAAAGGTTCAACCAGTTCAAGCCCTAACTCCTTATATCCCGACCTTGTTGGGGACATGCAAAGAAAAACAGAGAAAAAGCAGACCGCTCTGATACCACTGATCCGGATTTAAACAGGAACGCAACAAATTACAGAGATAACCATATACACAAATATGCAGCGGAAATAATACTTCATTTCATTAATGGAAAATACTGAAATATGCTTACAATCAGAAATGGAAATAAACTAGCTAGGGCGATGGTAGCTATCTCTGAGAAGAGATGTGTGGGCTACATGCCTCTGAACTGACTTACAATGAGGCTCGAAGGCCTATTTATTGTTGAGAAACAATGAAAAACCCTCAACATTCCAAAACCTAACCCTAGGAGATGAAACGCCAAACTGTGGGCCCCGTTTGGGGGTAAGTTGGTACATCAACTTCCCGGGGTCGTAACTTTAGCATATGATCTCCGTTTGACGCGTACAATAGCTCATTAGAAAGATCTATTCGAGCACTATCATTGTTGGAACGGCAACACCGGTCCAAGTTCCATGGACCCGTGTTGCCCCTGGAATCCCAAAAAACGTCGTTTAGGGCCTCAAAACGGCTCCGGAATTTCAGGACCCGAAAAACTGCTAAAAATAGTAAGTTGTGCTACAATTAAGGAAACTGAAAAAGCTGAGAAAGACAATGGTGGGGGTCCATGTGGACTTGGCGGGTGGCCACCAATATCCACCTGGATCATGTGAAAAGGAAATTGTTTTAAATCAATCCCAATTGTGTTGTTACAATTATTGTAACACTAGTGTAAACTATGATTTGATTTTATTATTATTTCTTCGCTTATTTTGTTTAAATTCAGATTTGTTTTATGTTTTTAATTTTCAATTTTTAGATAATTTGTGCTGGCATATTGAGCAACTCAGTATTGAACACTCAATTGATGTGTTGTCTGAATGGGAAAATGAAGTTTCAGATTCTAATCGTGAACATTAAGAGCCATTTCTCTTCCAATTTCAACTGATGTTCATTTCTTATCAATTACTTCTTTCTTCTCAAAGGCAGTGTCAGCAAGAGAGTGTATTTTCACAATATGATGAAAAATGTAATTCAATTAATAATATTCCACTGTATCTAATAGATTTTCATCCATTTTTCATACACCCCTTCGAAAAATATTTGGAAATTTTTCCTTCACGGAAGATTGTTAATAGTTTAACACTTGTACATAAAACTAACAAATTTATGTAGGCCATTGTATATAAAAGCTCATTCTCACGATCTGGCCTGTGATATTCTCTTTTGATCATCTCCCAATCAATAGTGGAAATCCATACAAATTTCTATGATCCAATTGAAATTCAACAAGAAAGGAAATTTCAAGAGAAATGTAATTGTAAATAATATATTAGTAATAATTGTACATTTTGTTTTCAAATTTACTTTCCTTAGTTTAATTTTATTTGTATTTTTGTTACTAATGATTGATCTGTACATACATGCAGGAATTAAAATGAGAGAGTGGTTACATTGGAAATATGACTATACTTAGTCATGTTTCCTTAATTAAGTTAGAAGTAAGAATAGATTAATTTGGATTAGATTTCTTTTTTGTTAGCACCTATTTCATTATTTCATATTTCAATAAAGCAAGTAATGAAGTTGACTTCTTATGGGCACTCGCTTTCATTTTTGAAAAATAATCTTAGAATATTTTAAAAGCCCTTAGATCATACACATATGTGAAAAGCAGTTGATTGTCTTACTTTGCAAAAAAATCATCACGATAATCATACGTGAAGAATTTCAAGAATTTTCTATAGCTTAACAATTTTGGATTCGTAAGTATTTGTGAAAAGGAGCTCATTTTCACTACTCTTGTATTCTGATGTAAATTGGAGGTGGATGAAATTTAATGAAAACTCCTTACTTAGAATTTTTAAGATCAAATAAGTAGATGATATTGAACATGGGAGAAATTGAAGATTCATGAGGTAAAATTTACAGTCAATTTTCTTCCAGGTATGCATTTTAAAGGTTCATCTTCATCTATTGTTTTATTTTTTTCATGATTTATTGCCTTTTTATGTTCTCTTTATTTTTGCAAGTCTTCGTTTCTTTTATCTTGGAGACTTGAAACAAGTAGGCAACTATTTTAAATCTACAGCATGCTCAGGGAAGTATTAGTTGTTTTGTTAGAATTTGAGGATTCATTAATTTTCTTTATATATTTCATTAAAATTCTGTTTATACTTTTAAATTGGGAAATTCATGTTGGATCATTATAATATTACAAATCTCCTCATGACAAAGTCGTGATAACATCTTCCTCCAATCAAATAATCCAATGGTTAATCAAATTATTGAATGGAGTTTTTATAGAAATGAAAGTTTGAGTTGGGCACTTCTATTTTGGATACTTTAAAACGTCCCAAATCTCGTCATATTTCCATATATCATTATCAAAGCATCCTAATGTTGAGACATTTCATATAAAGTATCAATTGAAGGATTGCAATATTCACCCAATTCCAGACCCGATACGACATTTAATTCTAGTTCTAAAAGATATTGCATCTGTTTATAAATCACAATTTTACTTGAAGCACATGTTTTAAAAGTTCTGATGTCCTACACCTGATGCCACATTTAAATTCAGTTTTAAAAGATATCACATTCGCTCATAAAATTGCAATTTCAATTGGGACATACATTTAAAATTTTTGATATCCTGGATCCAATAAAGATTGAATCTATTTAACAAAACTATTGCATATGTTCTACATTGCACATCAATGTATCAATAATGTCACATCTCATTTTAAATCATTTGATAATTGATCTCTTATCAAGCCTGAATTCGGTCCCACAAAGATGCCATGTCATATATCACAAATTTCATATCAAAGGTTTTCAAATAAGACTGCACCAAGTATATCCGATCTTGCAATAGCCCCATCACGTCCGATCTCTGATAAAACTTTTCACGATATCGCATCCTCCATACTGCATCATCCACCTCATAGAATTTGATCATAAACATCCCCGATAGGTAACTTGCGATACAAGATCCCCGATATGACTTCCCTCTTGCCATATCGTAATTTTCATATCGCGAAATTCAATTAGTTGTTATCCATTTGTACACTCGATATTGAAACTCTGAGAAAAGACCTACAATATACATTTTTTTTCATATATTTAATCAAGGTCTATCAGAAGTTCATAGTATCTCATGTTTCAAAAAATATAGCTATAATATATCACCGATAGTTTTCTTTGATAACACTAATATGTGCAGAAAATCGGAAATTTATGTTATGGATAAATGATCATATTCTGTCTCTCATCGGTATAGATGGAATCAAATGCTTATGCTCATTATAAAACTCAGATTTGCTACAAACGGAGGAAATTTTTGCACAAAACTTTTACAACAAATGATTTTATCTACGAGGTTATCTATGCATGTTCCAAATACTCAAATTGCAAAGATAAAGTTGAACCATTGCATCACAATTACCAAATTGTTTCCCTTTAGTCATATTCATTTCTTCCAAAGGGACTCAGAGCCTCTAACTGATGAAATTTGAAATCCTAATCCACTACTTAACATTTTTCTAGACATTTCTCAGGATTTCAAATTTGTAGACTCTTGGATTTTTACTATATAAGTAGCATTTAAAAACACATTCCAAGATTTACTTCTTTGGGCCTCACATTTCATTTTACCACTATCATATCCATTACATCTATCAAAGGAAAAAATCACTATGATGACATGAAGTCTTGTTCTATTATATTTGAATATGTATGCTACTTTCATGTTATCATGATGATTCAAAACTTGGATGTGTTTCAATCATAACTTTGTGAAATCCAAGAATTCAATCATAGGGATGACTTTCTGACTAAAGGGATATATATATTCTCCATGATATATGCAGATCGACCTCTTTTACTCTTCTTATAAATCTTCTTGGCTAATGAAATATTTCATCACTTGTGGTTCATTTAAATTTTTTCCTTTGATTCATTATTAGATGCACATTTTATTATATCAATCATATTTTAGTGAGCATGTTCATTTACTACAAAGGCACTCATGAGCATCCACTATGGTAATGTAGCAATTCATAGTAAATTTGGAACAGGTAAAAATAATAGATTATCATTAATCCATTTGGAATTCTCTTTTATTTTGAATTTTGATATTCACCCCATACTTATCATTTAAAGATTCAAATCATCTTCATATATATAATTAATATATTATTTGGGATTTTGAATCAACTTCAATATAATGGGGCTAATACAAACTAAAAATAAAGACATGAAAGAGAGAATTTATCACTATGATTTATTAAAGAGCATATTTACATTCTGATCTCTAAAAATTTAGTTCACTTTAGATTTCTGGAACATGAAACATTATTTTCTTCTAGTTTGTTTCTTTTTTTAGTTTAGATTTAATAAGTGATGATTGTGAGTCAATAAGATTTCAGTCAATTCAACTTCTTCATCCTTTTAATTTTAATTAAAGGAAGAAGTTATCTTTTGTTGGAAAAAATGATACCTCTCAGGTAAGATTGAACATAATTCTCCAAATGATAATTTCCATGTGCCCACTTTCATTTATTTACTTTTGGTTTCGGTTTTGTTTTTAATTTTTGCTGTTATAAAAATCTGTTTTGCAGCTCTTCATAAAACTTCTCACTCTTCCACGAGATTAGATTTGGAATTCACTCTCCTTTGTTCAGTAATGATCCTCATCGAATTAGCTACAATAGGGAGATTATGGACCTTTAGTTTGTTTATTTAAGCATTTATTTTGTTATAAAATGGTTAAGATGATGCTTTGAAACAAAAAAATTGACACCAGACAAAAAAAAAATGTTGTTGCTGAATTTTATCATCACTGTTATCGGAAGCCAAAACGCTTATAGCTCTGCAAGATAAAATTTATCTAAATCTCAACAAAAGAAGAAACATTCACATGATTATTTTCTTTTACTTCATCTCTTTGAGACATTTCTATAAATTGTCTTGTTGGAGTTAATATTTAAAAAAAAAATGGATTTTTCTTTCACCTTTCACCTTTTTCATTTTTATTTTTGATTGCTGATTTCTTTTCTTACTTTAGCTTAGGAATTTTTTTTTTTTTTTTTTTTTTTTTAGTTTTTCTTTGATTTTGGTGACTCTGTCATGATATATGTGAAAGGACCTTTCTTTTTAAACAATGATTGACATACAAGGGGAAATCTTAACTCTGCCTATATTAGTGAATTTCATTTATCATTAAAGGCATATCCTTATGGAACCATAATTCCTCTTACTTCAAATATTTTTCTTGGAGGGACACACATCCTTTCTAGGTGATGAGTTTATTTTTCAAAGAAATAATTGATTTGAGATTAACACAATGAATCCCTGCCACCCCTCCATATAAAAGCCTCTGATTGATAGCTGTAGGGAAAGAATTTGGAGCAAACATTATGAAAGTATTATGTCCATTAAACATAAATATTTATTACCATTACACCTCTTTCACTCAAATACATCATAAAATTCAAGCTTTCAAATGTGCTTATCAAAAGAGTGATTAAAGAGGAAGCATCAGAAATACAAGTAAACCCTTCGGGGCTATGAATGCTCGCTGGTAGTAGGACTAGGCTTGTATGGCATAAAGACAACTTCGTCGAGGCAATGTTCAGGCTTGCTGGCATCGAAGTGATGTCAGAGACAATCATAAAACAGATATACACTTGATCAAAAACTCATATCTATACCTTCTTGTATTATTATATAAGGTAGTTTTAAAACAAATTTTCCCAAATTTGGATTCATGACTTTTACTCTAGTATTTTTTGAGTACATATATTTACGGACTCATATTGTTTAATCTATATTATGTGGGACCTATGGAAATATTTTACTATTAGGCGATTTCATAAACTCCATTATTTTAACCTTTGGATAAATCAAAGTTCATTATCTTTAACCAGATATAACCAGTTATTCTCAGTATGTCACCATTGTTGTAGGGAAAACCCAACATCCCCCATTACTTGAAATAATGGGGAGCCCTTCCATTGACTTTTGGCTAAGAATCTTTTATGGTTTTCATTTAATTTAATTATCCTACAATTTATTAATTTTTTAGTTTTCATCGGATTTCTATTTTTATTGTTTCATTGAGTACGAATTTTTACTAGCTTTCCATCGGTACTTGTTAGATTAATTTGGTCAACCGGGTTGTAAATGGTACTCCTTTGAAGTTTGATCATTTTCTTGCCTAGACTCAAGAAATAAATGTATGATATTTCAGTTTTTGCAATTAAAATAGTCATTCGTTGTAAATATTAGCTTTTTATTAATTTTTACAAATTCTTTCATTTTTCACTAACGATCCTACAAAATGACCTAGCTAAATTGTACAATAGATGAAAACAGGTTTTGTGGCCTTGGTAATTTACTCTAATTTGTTATTTAAAAACAAATTGCCAAACCCAAAACCCCAAAATTGCAAAGCGGCTATAGTCCAATTTATAGGATTGTTAATTCACATCGACCCCACTTTACCTCCTTTCTCCTCCTTCCAAAAAACTTGCGATAAAATATTGCACTTGCGAAATTGTGATATCGCGATATCGCATATTACAATTTCATTAAGTTCCTCATTTTGTGACTTGCAATTTTGCAATCGAAAAAATGCGATGGTGTTAAAATTTTTATCATGAAGTTTTGGTCAACCTCCTTATAACTCCTGTACCTCCACCTCACTCACCCTTACATCATCGTGACCTCAACCACCCTCCACCTCACTATTCCACTCACCTTCCTTATCTCTCCATCCTCTCTTCATTAACTCCTCCACTCACCCTTCTCATTTATGGCTACGTAAATGGTTTGTATTTAATATGGATTGATTCTAATGGTTTGTCTAAAATATTAAAAAATAATTATATTATATTATATTTTAATTTAATATAATTCAATTTATAATATAAATATTATATAATAATATTTTAACTATTAAATTTGGTTTAATTTGGTTTAGTTAAAATTGTAATAAATTAATGACATAATTAGTATTAATGAATTAATATTAGCATTCTAAGTTAGGATTAGAATTTAAATAAAAATTTTAATTTTTAGCCTAGGCAACATAATTCCAGAATTCTGGCAATTCTAATACACCAATTTTGGAAGCTCATAAATGGAGTTTTACTTAGCCAAATGAGGCCTAGGATGGCTCATTGGAAAGATACAATGATGGAGAATATTTATGGATTAGTTTCATTTCTATATTTGATCATTTAATGGATCTAAAATTAGGTAGAAGATCAAGCACTGATTTTTTAAACAAAATGAATTTTCTAAATTTTATTTTTTGCATTCTCATTTATCCACGACTTCTTCTAAGTGTTGATACATTTGTCAATGTTCTCCTTGACCAATTAAACCATCACAGGCATCAATAGAAAGATTTGATTTCTTTCTAAGTTGTTTATTTAATTAAATTTGATTAGGTTTAGTATTTTGGCATTTTAATTTTGTTCTTATTTGTTTTTGAAAAAAAATAGTTGAAGATATGATGAAAATAAGATCTCAGTCAATGAGAATGCTAAAGCAATAGAAGAATGGACTATTGTGCTAATGAAAATTAATGGAGTAGATTTATTCTTCAACAAAATTTATTATTGAAAATTCTTTTGTAAATATTATAAATAGTAGATTGTAGAATGTAAGATGAGTTCTCTCCTCTGCAATTCTGGAATTCTAAAAGCGCTTCTGTAATAAGAATTTAGAGTTGTAGGTGGGAGGAGAGAAAATCTCAGATTTGGGGATAATTGAGGATTTTTATTTTTCATTTTGAATTATGTATGATGGGCAGAGCTTGCACTTCTACAGTTCTTGTTGTAACAACAGAAGTTCAAGCAATGTAAAGGACTGTTGGAGACTAGAGACAGAGAAATGGATTCAATAAATTGGTATTTCTAATACTACTTTTTTAAATAGTAGTTTCATTTTATGATGAGAGGAATGTGTCTTTTTATTCATATTTGTGCACTATTGTCAGTATGAGTAATTTGTCTCAATCATATGTTATTATTTATCTCTAATCTTATGGGTTGAATTTTGATTTCTGAGTAACTATTTACTCATAAGCCTATCTTTTAATATTGGTTTAACAAATAGTGATATGGTGTGAACTACTTCCTCATATTATTGTTTAATTATGCAAATTACTAATTAAACAATCAATATAATTTTTTGAACTTCTTGTTAAATGTTGTTGGATTATTATTTCAGTTAAGCGGTCTATGAATAGAATATGTTTTGGTATACATAATGCCAGTTAATTGAACTACTTCGTTAGCTTGATGTTTATTATAAGCCAAACATATTTAAATCCCAATCATTTAAATATCTTGCTCTTAGTTGGGTTAGACCTATATGTACTTAATTGAGATAGGATTAGGATTTAGTTCCTTTTCCTTGCATTATAGAATAAGTTTGCATTTAGATTTAATGTTACATACTTATAAGTCCTCTTCCCAAAGAGGAAAACTTTATTTGTGGCTTGGCTGAGCCCTAGATTAGCTTAAGGATCACCTTCTTTCTCGATCACCAAGAGGGTTGATCTAATGTCTCTTCTCCATTGGTCGATGAAAGTCATAAGTTAATCCATTTTGGATATTGAGAAAAGGTAATTGGACCTAGTTAAACTAGTCAAAACCATCATTGCAGACGGAAAAAGAGTTGCTTTAAGGTCCGGACTAGGTGGTCATCCCCCAATGTTATTGTGGTGAATTTCGAGGCTTCAACACTTTAAAAGGATTTTCTTATTAAGAAAAAGTTCCAAGACAATGTTTACAATGTACGTCACTATCCCTAGTAGTAGGACATTGGAGCCACTCCTTTCTCCTCAACGAACTAGTTGATCTCTTTCTAATTCCTTGCTCATACAATGAGGGAGTATATATAACCAAGGGGTGATGATTCCTGTCATTGTGACTCTTTGACTACCCTCATGACTATTTGCCTTCTTATGACTTTTCAGCTTACATGACTCTCCATATTCATGTGTGTCCTTTGGACTTCCACTTTACAATACATTTGAATATAATATACATGGTCCATAATAGTGATGTGCCATATGACCACTCATGACATGAAATGACATGACATGACACTACTGACGTGGGCTACTTGGTGATGTGGCAATGTCAGGTCACAATTGTTGCTGAGTGTTGGATGTCTTCTTGGATATGATTTATCTTCTCCTCTGCATAGCTTGGTGATGAAAACTCTTCAATGCTAATTAGTATTGGATGGTAGTTCCAAACTTGTGTCCCTTTTCTTTTCTTTAATAGATAAGCTTGCATGTTTTAGCTACAAGGATGTCTTTCTGCATGCTACCTTTTTGCATCTCATTCATCATCATCTTGTCATGGTGTAAGAGAGTACCTCCATTTGCAACTCCTACATACACTAATAAAGAAATATATTAAATCAAAAAGGAAAAATTAATAATGATTATGCACATTATTACAGATTAAATTAATTAATATAATATTCAAACTAATATTTATCCGACTAAGTTTTTTCCAAAATATTATTCACTTAAATAAATATAAATCATTAGCTCTTTTACATTAAATATTATCAAGATATTAAGTGTTCCCCTGATGATGGATTCACTTTAAAGTCTTAAACATTGGGTTGAAAACTCTTTAACAGGTCATTCCACACTCTTTCAACTCACTCATGTTGAGATGACATCTATCTGAAAAACCCTAGCCTAAGATAGAGCATTTTGATTCATAATCTAGGTCGAGACTGAGTGACAAGTTAGGAGGGAAGGCCTAGTGACTATGCAATTGTGCGGCTCAAGAAGCCAAGGGTCAAACTTGATCACTGAGACTATGCACTACACATCTCAAGCCAAATTGAGTGAAATTTCTGCACAATCCTCACTGAGGGAAGAATTTGCGCTGTGCCCACTTATTAAATTTTCTTAGGGCAACATTATTATTTTCTATGATTGTTGCATTTCATCATTAATACATTAAGCTCATCCCATGCCATCATTACATTATTCAGATCTACACCATTATATATCAACATATGAAATTACATAAAAAGAAACAACATCACCATCATCAACAATGCATAGGAACATTAAAGGAACAATAGAAGAAAGCATGCACACATATAGAGACACCAAGATCGGTCCAAGAATAGGGAAAAACCCAATATGAGGTAACCCTTGCAAATCTTTTTCTTCTTAGATTATCATCAAATGATGCATCAAAAGAGAGTACAATGATCCATAAATTTGTCTATCCAACAAAACAATAATGGTATCTATGAAACATATCTAATCATGATAGGAATTAGAACCCTCATAATGATGGTTGTAATGTGTTGTCGCAAACTAATGTCATCTGTTGTATACTATTGTCACTATGTTCATTACTGTTGCACACTATTGTGACTGTCAATGAACCCATTACATATGTTTTGAGCGAAAACTAACATATCAAATCTACAAATCTATATAATGGAATAGATAAACCCATATCTACCATATCATTGAAGTCAATATGTCAAACCCTCGATCTAAACTATAGTAGCTCTCATCAAAATTGTCTATCTGCGACCGAAACTCCCTGGTTTCTCTCTTGGTCACTATATGCGGGTGATTATAACTGCACTATCACTCTCAATAAGTATTTATGCATGCAATTTTCGTACAATACACCTAAAACCTAGAGTCGCTTTGTTAATATTGTTGTGCAAGTGACCGAGATGTCTTGGTCACTCTCACGACCACTCTGTGCAAGCGATCGAGGACCAATACCTCCATATCTCTCTATGAAGACATAGTCGCTCCCATAAGACTTTGTTCTAGCATCCAAGGGTCTATAGTCACTCTGATAGTCTTGTGTGCTAGCATCTAGAGACCAAAATTCCCTATTCTGTGCCAGCAACCAAGATCCTGAAGACCCTAACCCAAAGTGAAGCTTTCGCTTGTGATTTTAGACCCTTGGGCGAACTCCTTCCATCAAATGCCTATAAATCAAGAAAAAGAGAAGAGAAGATGTGTCTAAATGATCTTAAGGTATCTTCTATTTATAAGTTTTCATTAGGGTTCACTTGGGGTTAAGACTGACCCAAGTAGTTACTCATGTGGTTAGGTCCGACCCATTCCATAATACATGTATGAATAAAATAATTCATAACTCAACTTCCGCTTGACCAAATTGGGTGATATTTAGGTTGATTTTGATCCTATCAGAAAGATGAATCTAATGAAATCATCATCTAGGCTATTTGAGTTGTCAAAGGTGGAATTTGACCGCAGTTTCAAAAATTAACACTCCCTCTCAACTAGGGAGAATTCCACATACTAATATATGTCCATTTAACACTATGTTATTATGGAAGCTTTGAGTGTTATTATGTATCATCACAGATCGTATCTGTCATGTAGTCATCGTGCCATGTCCATCTCAAGTGTATTATCATCACAAATCATCATTGTACATCTTGATTATTCTTGCTCGCATGATAAACATTCTAGGATCTAGAAGAAGTAGAATTTGGTAACAAAGGGGAGCTCAAGCTATTGCCATCTATCCATCAGGTTGTTATCTAAAATCTCTGCTATTGGGTTGCTACCCATAATATCATCATCAATCATCATTGGAGAGCATATCATCAAGGAGCACATCTCAACCTGGAACTACATTAGGGAGCAATATCTTCCACCCATAGAGAGCAATAGGATAACTCATCACATCGGGGAGTAAACTCTCGACCCTTGAATTTGACCGGGGAGCTTACCCTCAACCCAGAATCGTATTGGGTTATCTCAACCCATCCTATTTCATATTGATCTTCCCATTGATGACCTAAAATATCCATGTGGTAGAACAACTACATCATAATAGACTTGGGTTGTACACCCCAAGTACACTCTCAATTCATTCGCCAAAACGAGGAGTGGTATTCCCATCAAGTTGGAATGCTTGTAGGTATTATGCCAACTAGGGTATACTCTGCAAATACAAAGAGCAGAGAAGCATTCTCTAAACCTATAAAGATAGGGGAGCATCATTCTTCAACCCTAGGTAAGATATAGGGTAACCCTATTGTTCATAGTTCCCTCAACCCCACGAGCCCTCTATTTGAATTCCTCACCTTGGGAGCTTGAGTAGGATAGGAAGAGTTTTCTTAGAGTCCTTGATTAGCACTACTCTCATCATCAACTTGTCTCAATAGCAACTATTTCATATTCATATAGAACATAAAATCAAATATCATTTTAGATAATATATAATCATATGAATAAAAAAAGTATACCATAATCATCCTCCCTCTCAAGGAGGTTCCAAGCACAAGCCTGAGCTTGTTTCAAATAACTACATTGTCTCAATATATGAGAGTATCTCGATTTTGACTATAAATATGGGAACTAATGCGAATCAAATCATCACAATGTATCCATGTTATATACAAATCATGCTTAAACAAATCTCTAAGGAGCTTCTATATCTTGCCTCCCAACTAGTCATTCTAGCAACATCATGATCAACCTCAGTCATGTTATGGGCCTTTCATCCAAGATATCATGGCAGATCACATACTAAAGCAGCATCCAAATGGGCTTATCAACAATAATATCAAATATCAACAATACATCAATATCATAGGAGATATATCTCATTCTCAAAATAGAATACTCATGCAGATATTTCAAAGAATGCTCGGTGGGAACACTACGTAAGTGAATAAACTCGTTCATGAATTTATTTAGGTTCTATGCACATCATACATATACAGATGGATGTTCAAAACAAAACATCAATGCGTCAATCGTCTAACTCCATGTGAAGTTAAACAACATCTTGAACTTCAAATAAAAGTATTCAAGGATTCGCAATTTTCTTTTTTCAAAACCATTTCAAATAAAAGTATCCAAGGATTTGCAATTTTCATTTTTCAAAACCATTTTCCAATAGCTTTGCAATATGTAATTTCTTTCCCAAATTCCAAAAATAAATTCATCATGCCAGGACACATTATTCTGGGCTTCATGAGAAATCTCCCTCTAATTTAGATCATCAGAGGCTCATTACCTGTTACAAGTAGATCATCAGGGTATAAAACAAAAACCATAATCAATATCAAAGCCATACCTCAGACCTCATCATCTTGACTTCATTAGATAACTATCAAATCTAGACATATCTGGATTCCAATTCTCTAAGCATCATGCCTTGATAAGCCAACATTATCATCCTTACATAACTCAATGTTGTACCATAAAAAACAAAATCAACTCATCAGAGTTTAGAAGCTAGATCATGACCATTATGAAAGTCATCATTATCATAGTCTTAATACTTTCAACCAGGACACAGGAGGAGCTCATGTCAAATCATGACTTCATCAAGCCAACAAGTCATGCATTATCAATCCGAACTGTTGGGATGTGTTATATTCTTTCCACGACTAACCTATGTAGTGAACCGTGGGGTTAGAGGGGGGTGGAGCCCCCCCTTCATTGTGCCGATTGCGTAGCGGGGGGGTCATAGGGGGGGCGGCATCCCCCCTTGTCCAGGGGGTTTGAGGGGAGCTGGTAGCCCCCCTCTACGCTGCCCCGGGAATTTTTTTTTTGGACCCTATATTAGGTTGGGCGAACCTACCTATGGTTTTTGGTCCATGGTTTTGGATGCGATGGTTTTCAGTCCATGGTATTGGATGCTTCGGCATGGATAAATATGTATTGTAACATTGAAAATAATATAATGAAAAATCAAGCTGGTAGTCCCGGTTTTGGGATCCAGTGGGAAATATCTGTGTATATGTGTTTTATGTGTTATGCTCACGCATTTCTATTTTTCCTGTGATTTAGAATTCGTATGCAGGTAATTTCTGTACGGGGTTAAAACCTACATTTGGTATCAGAGTTGTTTT
>APFE030002440.1:264516-290698 GCA_000404065.3 Pinus taeda
TGTATGGGTTAAAACAGTCACTAAGGATGTGGTATAAGAAATTTGATACATTTATACAGGGACTTGGCTTCACCAGAAGCAAAGCAGATCACTTTGTGTATTTTAAATTAATTGGTGACCGTGTTATTTATCTGGTCTTGTATGTGGATGATATGTTGTTGGTTGGAAATGACAAAGAAATTATCCAGGATTTGAAGACCCAATTGTCCTCCAAATTCGACATGAAAGATCTCGATGCTGCAAACTATATTTTGGGCAGGGAAATTAAAAGAGATCGGGCAAAGAGGAAGCTCTAGTTAACCAGAGGAAGTATGTCGAGACAATACTGCAGAGGTTTAATATGCAGGATAGTAAACCGGTGAAGGTTCCTATTCCTGTAGGTGTGAGGTTATCTGCTAAACAGTATCCCAAGACACAAGAAGAGGAAGAGGACATGTCCCGTGCTCCATATGCAAGTGCAGTCGGTAGCTTGATGTAGCCATGGTCTGTACTAGACCAGACATTGCACATGCAGTGGGAGTATTGAGCAGGTTTATGTCAAAACCAAGGAAGGAGCACTGGACAAAAACGAAGCGGGTTTTCAGGTATTTGTGTGGCACTAGTGATTATGGTTTGTGCTACCAAGGAAGACTAGGATTGGACAGAGTGTTGGATATCGTGGCTTTGTTGATGCAGACTGGGCTGCAGATCTGGATCAGAGAAGATCTACAAGTGGGTATGTGTTTAACCTATTTGGAGGTGCAGTCAGTTGGATGAGTAAGAAACAATCTGTAGTGGCACTATCAACTACAGAGGCAGAAAACATGGCAGCCACTCATGCAAGCAAGGAAGCAGTTTGGTTGCAGAGATTGTGTTCAAGTATGGGGTTAGTACAGGGAGCTATAAGGATAGACTGTGACAGCCAAAGTGCAATTTTCTTGGCAAAGAACCTGCTTATCATTCAAAGACAAAGCACATTGATGTTCAGTATCACTTTGTGAGGGATATGATAGAAGACAAAAAGGTGTTGCTGGTAAAGGCGGACACTTTGAAGAATACTGCAGATGCATTGACAAAATCTGTGAGCTCTGAGAAGTTCTCTTGGTGTAGAGAAACAATGGGCATTTCAGGGCTGGAAAAATGACTAAGCTCTCCTGTGGCCCCCTCTGGAAAGAAAACAATAAGTGGGAGATTGTTGGGTTGTGTTATATTCTTTCCACGACTAACCTACGTAGTGAACCGGGGGTTAGAGGGGGGCCAGAGCCCCCCCTTCGTTGCGCCAATTGCGCAGCGGGGGGGCGGCTGCCCCCCCTATCCGGGGGGTTTGAGGGGGGCAGGTAGCCCCCTCTACGGGGTCTGGGGCAGCGCCCAGGGAAATTTTTTTTGGACCCTATATTAGGTTGGGCCAACCTATTGGACGCGATGGTTTGCGGTCCATGGTATTGGATGCTTCGGCATGTATAAATATGTATTGTAACATTGAAAGGAATATAATGAAAAATCAAGCTGGTAGTCTCGGTTTTGAGATCCAGTGGGAAATCTCTGTGTATATGTGTTTTATGTGTTGTGATATGCTCTCACATTTTTATTTTTCCTGTGATTTAGAATTCATATGCAGGTAATTTCTGTACGGGGTAAAAACTATAAGAACTTGATTAATTCATTCTCATAATCATAATACAAGTCATCTTGTCACTAGGTGCAAATGCGTACATCTAGGATGAGTCATACAGGTTCCATTTTTCATGCCAAATTATAACTATCATTACTTCAACCATTATGCTAAGAACAAGGAGGTCGATTTCCTCATAATTCATCATGCCCACATAGTATCGATATTAGGGAAAATAAAAAATTGTCAAATCATATCACTAGAGATCAGGTCAAGTACAATTTCTATCATAGAGAGATCTATAGTCAAAGTACATCTCAATCATCAATTCAAAGTTATTGTCAAGCATCATGACAAAATAGGTAATGCGAAATAATTGCAACATAGTGACATATCTAGATGTATGTCTCGGTCACCTGCAAATGCAATTTCAATCTACATGTTAATGTTATGGAAAACATTCAATCTTTTCCTATTAGAAAATATTGTTGTTATTTGCAATACATGTGTGGTTCTGACATCTTCGATGCGACCATATGATTTCATGCACAATACTTCAGAAATCAGTTAACAGTCACAAAATATGTTAGGGACATCGTGATTCAGAGTTCATAGAGCTTCA
Source organism: Pinus taeda (assembly GCA_000404065.3). Taxonomy (NCBI): domain Eukaryota; kingdom Viridiplantae; phylum Streptophyta; class Pinopsida; order Pinales; family Pinaceae; genus Pinus; species Pinus taeda. Next base: position 266,730 of record APFE030002440.1, read on the forward strand.
AAAAGCTTTAGATGATGGTAAAAAATAGTCAAACCTCTAGTCGCTCTCATCATGTTAGCATGCAAGTGACTTTAGCTGGGTGCACACTATCTAGGCCTTAGTATGTGTGCGTCGAGAGACAAAATCTCCTACATATGTGACTGCATCCAAAGAAGAAACCTTATTTTTTGTAAGGGCTTCAAATGTAAGAATCTATTGTAGATAAATATTGTCAAATACACATAAATCATACTTAAACAATATAGAATACAAATAATAATAAGGGTAAGAATCTTGAGATGATATTTTCTCTCTGACTGGGGATCTACATCATTCATTTTGATTCATGTAAGAAACTTGTCTCTAGTAGAGTCATGCAATAGTTGATCTTCCAGATCATAAACATATGGCTATCAACATCATGACATTAATATTTCTTCAAAAGGTTAGACTCAAAGAAACAGATAGGTGAAACATCATATCTCAGATATTATGAACACAATAGCATTTTCTATCATGTTAGGACATTCAATTTAACCATATGCTGTCAAGACAAGACTACAGGTAGTAAGAAATATGGAATATCAATCTTACACTTATACTTCTGACATCAAGGTTACCATGCACTTCATGACCAATGAGATCGGATTAGGACATTCAATAAAGCTTTATCAAAACAACAAGAGTGTCAATTTCTCTTTCCATATGCTTTCATCATGCTTATTGCAAGAATTACCAACACACTCATGTATTGGAGTCAATGAACTATCCTTCTATATGAAACCCATCATGCCAGGTATCAAGAGTATCATTTTCTAGAGCCAAGGTGCTAGCCTTCTTTAGAGGCTCAAAACATCCAACGGATAGATCATAGATATTAGCCAAACATCAAGTGTATTGATGTATCAACATTAGATAGCCTCATAGAATTCAATAAGGCTAAAATGTTCAACACCAAGTGCATAATTTCATCATAGAAGACATATATCCAGGTTTCTTTCATATGCATGTATGAGCCAAATAAAGAGGCACTTTCATCATACCTTAGGTCTTACCAAGACAATAGATGAAACACAACATACCATGCATACCTTATGGTATTCAAATACTTGAGCACCTACTCATTAGACATAGGTCGCTTCAATAACTTTTTCATCTTTTCATTAAGTACCTCTTTATCTCTTTTCTAATATACATCTCAAAATGATCCTCAAGAAGAATCTAGACAACCCATCTCATCAAGGAGGTTAGAAACATCCATATACTCAAATACATATGCAGGAAGTAATAAACATAATCATAAAATCCATAAGTTTAACAAGTAAGAAAAATCATAAGTAAATAAATAATTATCTTCAATGAGAGGTGATCCTCTCCCTCTTGAACCAATATTCAAGAGCCATCAATGTCCATGGTCCATATACCATTGTTTCCTTAAAGTATCCAAACATATCTACTAGGGATTATCCCATCTATGGTTTCATCAAATCTCCCACAAGTGCTCGAACATACTCTCATTGACCATATTATATCTCATATAGTTTCCATAAAAGAAGGTTTTCTCTTCAATCATAACCTCATAGAATCCATCAATCCTTAATAATCAAGTTACCTAGGGTTTTCTTCAAACCCTAGAATTATTTTAGGTTTCCACCATCCTCTTCTTACTTCCATCAATGGTGTCATCATCAGGGTGATCTCCATGGCTTTTTTTCAACCCATCTCTGATACCACACTAAATTTTCTTAGGGTGACAATGTTCTTTTCTATGATAGTTGCATTTCATCATTAATATATTAAGTTCACCCCATGTCATAACTACATTATTTAGGTCTATAGAATTATACATCAGAATATGCAATCAAATAGAAAGAAACAACATCAAGATCATCATAAAAGCAACAAAACATAAAAGGAACAATAGAAGAAAGCATGCACACAAATAGACACACCAGGATTGGTCCAAGACCATGGAAAAGCCCACTATGGGTAAAACCCTTGTGAATCTTCTTCTTCTTAGATTGTCATCAAATTATCAATAAAAGGGACTACAATGATCAATAACTTTGTATATGCAACAAAACAATAATGATATCTATGAAATAGATCTAATCATGCTAGGAATAAAAACCTTCATATTGATGACTATAATGTGTTTTCGCAAACTGATGTTATCTGCTATATACTGCTATCAGTGTGCCGAGCACTGCTGAGCATTGTTGTCACTGTCAATGAACCCAATACATATGTTTGCAACGGAAACTAACATATCATATCTATATATCTATAGACTTATACAACAATAGAGAAAAACCTAGATCTACCATATCATTGAAGTCAACTGAAGTCAAGATGTCAAACACTAGTTGAACTCTAGCCGTTCTGTATCTGTGCGATCGAAACTACCTAGTTGCTCTCTCGGCCATTGTATGTGGGTCACTATGACTACACAATAACCCTTAATAATTCTTTATCCATGCGACTACATTGCAATACCTTTAAAATCCAGAGTCTCCCCTTTACTGTTGTTGTGCGAGCAACCAAGATATTTGGGTCTCTCTCAATACTGCTCTATGCGAGTGACCGAGGACCAATACCTCCATATATGTCTCTGAAGCCATCATCACTCCCATAAGCCTTTTTTCTAGTGTCCAAGTGTCTATACTCACTCTCATAGGCTTTTGTACCAACGTCTAGGGACCATAATGCCATGTTCTGTGCCAACAAACAAGATCCTGAAGACCCTAATCCAGAGTGAAGCTTTCTCTTGTGATTTTAGACCCTTGGGCGAACTCCTTCCATCGAATGCCTATAAATCAAGAAAAAGAGAAGAGAAGATGTGTCTAAATGATCTTAAGGTATCTTCTATTTATAAGTTTTCATTAGGGTTCACTTGGGGTTAAGACTAACCCAAGTAGTTACTCATGTGGTTAGGTCCGACCCATTCCATAATACATGTATGAATAAAATAATTCATAACTCAACTTCCGCTTGACCAAATTGGGTGATATTTAGGTTGATTTTGGTCCTATCGAAAAGATAAATCTATTGAAATAATCATCTTGTTAATTTCAGTTGTCCAAGGTGGAATTTTGACAACAGTTTCAAAAATTAACACTCCCTCTCAACTAGGGAGAATTCCATCTACCAATATATGTCTATCGAACAATATGATATTTTGGAATCTTCGAGTGTTATCATGTATCATCATAGATAATATTTGTCATGTAGTTGTCGTGCCATGTCCATCTCAAGTGTGTCATCATCACAGATAATCATCGTACATCTCAATATATCCTTTGCTTCTTCCTTCTTATCTCTTCATTGTCCCTCCTCGTATGCTGAAAATTCTCAGATCTAGAAGAATAAGAATTTGTTACCATAGGGGACAGAGAGCATAACATCAAGGCACATCTCAACCTAAAACCTTATTAAGGAGAATTAGCTTCCACCCATACCGACCAATAGGATAACTCATCACAAATGGGAGTACACCTTCGACCCTAGAATTTAATTGGGGAGCTTACCCTCAACCTAAAATTATATCGGGTTATCTCAACCCATCCTATTTCCTACTGATATTCCCATCGATGACCAAAAATAGTCATGTGGTAGAACACCTACATCATAATAGAATTGGGTTTTACACCCCAAGTACACTGTCAACTCGTTGGCCAAAACATGGAGAGGTATTCCCATCAAGCTCGCCTACTTACGGGTATGATACCAACTGGGGTATAATCTGTAAAGACCAAGAGGGGAGCAGAATTATCCAACCCTATAAATATAGGGGAGAATCATTCTTCAACCCTAGGTAACAGATAGGGTAACAACCTATTTTCAAGAATTCCCTCAACCCTAGGAGCCCTCTATCTCAATTCCTCATCCTGGGAGCTTGATCAGGGTAGGAAGAGTTTTCTTAGTGTCCTCAATTGACATTGCAATCCTCATCAACTTTTCTCAATAGCAACCATTTTTTGTTCATACAAATTATGAGATCAAATATCATTCTAGATCATATATAATCATATGAATCACAAAAGGATACCATAATCATCCTCCCTCTCAAGGAGGTGCCAACCACAAGCCTGGGGTTATTTTGAACAGTTGCACGGTCTCAATATATGAGAGTATCTCAGTCCGAACTATAAATATGGGACTTATTGCCAATCAGATCATCATAATATATCTGTCATATCTAGATCATGCTCAAACAAATCTCTAAGGAGCTTTTGTATCTTGCCTCACAATTAGCCATGCTAGTAGCATCATGATCAACCTCAGTCATGCTATGGACCTTTCATCCAAGATACCATGGCAGATCCCATACTAAAGAAACATCCAAATGTGCTTATCAACAATAATATCAAATTACACTAATACATCTATATCATATGAGAAATATATCATTCTCAAAATAGAATACCTCATGAAAATATTTCATAGCATGCTTGGTGACAACTCTATATAAGTGAAGAAACTCACTCATGATTTTCTCAGGTTCTATGAACATCATACATATACAAATGGATGTTCAAAATAGAAAATCAATGATTCAGCTGTCAGATTCCATATCAAGTTAAACAACATCTTGAAATTCAGATGAGAGTATCCAAGGATTTGCAATTTTCATTATTCAAAAACATTGTCCAATAGCTTTGTAATATGGAATTTCTTTCCCAAATTCTAGAAATCAATTCATCATGCCATGATAATTATTTTGGCCTTCATAAGACATCTCCCTCTAATTTATATCATCACAAGCTCATTACTTGTCACAAGTAGATCATCAAGATATAAAACCAAAACCATAATCAATATCAAATCCATACCTTGGAACTCATCATCCTAACTTCATCCGATAACTATCAAATATAGACACATCTGGATTACAATTCTCTAAGCATCAAGCCTTCATAAGCCAACATAATCGTCCTTACATAACTTAGTGTTGTACCATCAACAACAAAATCAACTCATTAGAGTTTAGAATCTAGATCACACCATTATCAAAGTATTAATACTTTCAACTAGGAGATAGGTGGAGCTAATATCAAATCATGACTTCATCATGCTAACAAGTTATACATTATCATTCTAAACTTGATTAATTCATTCTCATAAGAATAATACAAGTAATCCTATCACTATGTGAAAATTCATACATCAAGGATGAGTCATGTAGGTTATTGTTTTCATGCCAAATCACAACTATCATTACTTCAACCATTGTGCTAAGAAAAAGGAGGCTTCATTGAGGGAAAAAAATTATGCAGTCCAAGAAGATAGTGTAGGCTACATGATGGGGGGTTAGGAGGACAAAATGTGTAGTTTGAGGAGGCAATGGGGATTGGGCAACGAAGACTACACAATGCACATCTCAAGGAAGCTTGAAGGACAAAACTACTTAGTTTCTAGAGGCAGTGAGGTCCAACTATGGGAAAGGGCACTGGGAGAAGAATATGCACAGTTTTGGATGCCAAGGGAGGTTGGAATTTTGTGCATTGCATAGTTCTAGAGGACAAGGTAAAAGCTTGAGGGTTGAAGATGAGAAGTGCGCAGTACAAGGTAGATTGGGAGACACATCTGCACAATTTTGGAGATCAAGATCGGGAGATGGGCTCAGGAATTGCACAGAGAAGTAGCCATGGAGGACAGGAACTACACACTAAGTAGTTCCAATCATCACAGTCACATCCTTGAGGGATAATATTGTGAAGTATGTAGTTCAGTTAGGACCCAGTGAAGTGAAGTTTCCCAGTGGGGAAGATTTTCCTAAAAAATCTAAGTGCGGGATGGGTGATGAACTGTGAAGAACCTTGAATGTGATCACACACTTAACATACTTTGATGACCACATTGATCATTGGAACATGTAAAAAAATCATTTCCTTGTGAGTGACTACCTCATGACAATATACAACAAGTGTAACACTTAATATATTCTTTAGGACAATCGTGACAACACTTGTGCGAAAATGCTGAAGACTTTGTGTATGGATGCGACAGATGTTTAAATGATTGGGAAAAATCATATACACAAAGACCAAACTTAGAAACTACCAAAAAAGGATCACAAACATTGTACAATAGTCAAACATCCCAAAATATGACAGGTAGCCCAACATGAAAAAGGGACCAAAGAACTATGAGGAAGGTCATGAAATGAGCTCTAGCTTTTGCAACAACAATGAAAAATACCAAGGCTATGAAATTTGAGTGTGTTGTAGTGGCTACAACCACCCTCCAAATTTTTTCCTTAACTTCATTTTGGAGTCTCCCTACCAACCATCCTTAGCAGCATGTCTTGCACTATCAAGTACAGAGGCTTCAACTGAGTTTCAATGGCCTACTAGTCTATGCATGTAACCTTTTTTGTATCCCTACCATAGGCCGTCATTCCAAACTTATACTATTTGCTGGTTGAGACACTTCCCTGAAAAATTTCACAATTCTAGAGGGGAACCAGCCTTCCCTCCAGAACTTGCAGAAAATAGCTGGGCAGCCTGCTGGGCTCCAGAATTGCACAGAACAGTCACGCAGGCCTCCTTCAGAAAACTAAGCAATCTGGCCCATCACTACAACTCAACCCAGAAATGGTGCAATTATGGGAAGCAGTCACCTGTTGACCCCACAAATTGCGTAATCCCTCTGGGACAACCAGCCCAGCTCAACTCAAAAACTGTGCAAATCCCTCTCTTAGTCTTGCAGACTGTTGCATGTCCCTTCAGGTTCATCAGTTCCCTCCGGGATCCAAAAATCTTGATTTGCATGGATGGGTTGCTTTTCCTGAAATAGAAAAAGGAAACATGCAAAAGGAATCCCTAGATTTTAGGTATCTATTTTTAGCAATTGGAGGTTACATGCATAGCTCATTTTAGAAACCTCTCGCTAAGTGTCACTTTTTCCTAGATTTGTGGTATGCATGTCATAACCTCATTCTTAAAAAAAATTATGAAATAGACACTACAGACCTCATTCCTCACATCAATCTTAGAGCTTCAACGTCCCACATCGCATCGAGAGTCTTCGACAATTTTAGGTTAGCCGTTTCAGGGTGAGTCTGCTTCTCATGTCCTGCGCTGTGTTTTTGTCATTTTTTGTGTTTCACTTTGTGTAAGTGCTATCTAGATGGTTTCAATGAGCACTTTCTATCATTTTAATGTATGTTAGCGTGTAGAAGCACCATTTCAATTTTCATTTGCATCTCACTATTGTCAAATTCATGACACTATTTTTGCACCAACGGTCATTGTTGCAGTGACCCGCTTCACACACATGCATGTTTTCCCATTTTCTAAATCCTACACTTACTATTTGCGTGCATGATCATGCTTGAGGGGGCCTAACCCAGGTTCATTGTTAATTAGCCAAACAAATCCCTACACTATTGGCCCTTTTGGCATCAGCTCGTGGAGTGCAGATCGAAGTCTCGTTCGATGTAGTATGGGGAGATGTTGGAACCAAGTTTCCCCAACCTGAGATGGTTGTGATGTCGTTTGATTCCCTCCACACCTGTCTTTGCATGGGTCGCTTTGCTCTAGGGCTTGCAAGATGAGCCCTTTATTCCGTTCTTTGATACCTCCGCAAAAGGGTATGGTTGACCTTCGAACAACCCTAGCCTACTGCTCAGGTACATTTGCGCTACCATGGCAGCGTGCCTTGCAGATTCCCCAATTAATCTATGTGACTTGCTTATCTTATCAAACAATTATAGTTAACACCGCGTAAAGAGATATTCATAAATGTGTTCAATTATTCAATGTAATTGCATCCATTTGTGCATCACATAAGCACAATAAAGGAAATTCATAGATAACATATCAAGATGCATCAATAGAACAAAGACACATCAATTTCCAAATATTTCTCTTTATTTATATCTTCCAAGTCATTATAGGCTCTATCCACCCTGTGCACACACCTACAGGGGTCCACGCACTCAGCTGCGGACTTCTACCTTAGGTCTCTGCACACTCAGCTGCAAAGCCTCTACCTACACTACAACCCAAGACTTAGACTTCTTACTTCAGAGATATGACTCTCTTACATTATATGTCTTTAACTACTTAGAGCTTAGTTATTTTATACAATCCCCTGGTCCACAGACCATGGGTAGATCTCTTAAAGCCGACTTTACTTTACAAAAATAAGGGCGGACTACCCTTTATGGCACATGACACCTTCGTGCTCCACGACCATAAAATGCAGAGACTTTACAATTTTATTACAAAATTTGACTCAAACATGGGCTTTTAGCCCAAACAATACCCTTGGGTTATCTCGCTCCCAACAGGCCCCCACCACAAACATCGTGACTCGCCCTTGACTCACTTGATAGGTGCAAAGATCTTTGTGTGAAGCACGTCCAGCTTGACCTGTATGATCGCTACCTCGGTTGTGCACTGAGCTGTTGTCTGCTCCATGTCTTCCACTGTCTGCTCAGTCACTACTCTTGCACTCTCAGCCTGAAGTTTTTGTTGCGTCGCTTGTAGAGTCACAAGCTTGCCTTCAATATTTCCTGTGACTACATAAGCTTCCTCCAGTCAGGGCATTAGTCTTGCCTTCAGCACTGCTCCCTTGTGTAGCATTGTGTCCACCTGTTCCTTAAGCTGCTTGGCCTCTTACAACTTGGCTAGCCTCTGTGTCAGCGCAACGGTTCACATTGTGCCATTAACCTCATCGTACCACTATTGTAGCTCATGTGCTTCTATCTCTAACCTTTGTATATTGGGGTCCTCTTGCAAGCTTGTCAGCACCTCAAAGGATTTCTCAAAAAACTGCGTGTAGTTTGCTACTGCACTCTCCACCTCCACTACTGCCTCTGTGACAGTGGTCGCCCATTGTTCCTTTACTTCTGGCGGTGATCCAAAATGGATTCTAAAAACCCTCTAAGTATTCAAAAATCAAAACTATTGCAAAAGGAAAACTTTCAAAAAATAGCGAAAAACATTATCGGGAGCGAAAACATGAAGAAATAGTGGAAAATAGACCTATCGGAGGTCAAAGGAATGATGCATAGGAGCCATCTGATCTGGCCAATCAAGAGTCCAGATCTGATCGGCATATCACAATCGACGGAGGCTATCAGAGGCTACCATATGAAATATGCGATAGCGATTAGCGCGAGTAACCAAGGACCATCGATTAAGCACGCAAATCAACGGCCCAAGTTAACTCACAATATCACAATCGACAGATTAGAAAGGAGCACTTACAAATGACCTGGGGTCTATGCGATATGCGAATGTGATTAATCGTATTGCAATATCGCGTCAGAGTAATACAACAGAGCAAGGATGATATAAATATGACTTGCGATAGCCGGACCTGATGGGGTTATAGATGGTATTTAACATATTTTGAGATCCGGAAAATGACATTTTTCTATGTATTTCGCCTTTTTGTTAAATAAACCAAAAACAAAGGAAACGCATCCGATGCGATGAAAATAGACTTGAAAGGGATATATATGCAGTTGTATCTCATTTGAGTTCCGAAACGAGTGGGATTTCAGGTGGGCCATAGGCGGTAAGTGGTATGGGCTAGGCTCCGCCTGAGCCCATACATTAGCTACCACGTGGCCAGGCACTGGAGAGAGGAAACCACCCTTTTAGGGTGGTTAATCCCTGTACGCATAAGACACCTGAAATGAATCTTAACTGTTGGATCAAGATCACTCAAATCAACACTGGATATGCGATAGCAATATAAAGGAAGACCCGATAGGAGTCTAGGACATATTTAATGATATTTCAAGTCTGATAAATGGTAGATTTGTGGATTTTCCCATGTTTTAGTGTATTTCTCCGTGTAAATAGAGAATGACTATTCTGAGGATTTCAAAGGAGCCGATGGTCCTTCCGTTACAGAATAGGTGGCCACCATCCCTAAAGGTGTTTAGCAATGATTTCTAACGCTTAGAGGGGGATTTGAGCGGATAGAGGCCGAGAAGCTAGAGAGCTCAAAAGAGGAAATGAGCAAACAGTGCCGATTGGCTCAAAATCCATAGAGGACAGAAGACAGGGGGGCACTGCGGAGATATAGAGGAAACAGAGCTAGAGAAGGAGAGAAAGAGTCTGTGTACTCAGAGAGGCTTGACGGATTCAAGCAAACACTTGCTGTTTTGTATATGTTGTGTTGAGACTCAATTTGAGCTCACATTTTGTAAAAATCTACGCTTGAAGACATAATAGAGAGGCCACCACTGAAGGCTAGACTAGGAGACATAGCCCAAGAGTTTTGGGTGAACTCCATATTAAACTTGTTGTGTTATGTGTGTTTGTTGATTATGTTTCTTTAACTACTTCATTGTCTATGTTATTCGCAATCTTATCGATCCATTGCACTAAGTAATATAGGTAAGTCCATGCACATGAGGCTATAATACCTTAATCTTAGCCAAAGATCTCATTTCAAATCAAGTGGTATCAAAGCTTTAAGTTTGCTAAGGTTAGACAAGCTTGTGTTGGATTGTTGAATGCTAACTAGGTCAAAGCTCAAACTAGGAGAAGGAGAACTTGTTGAGGCTAATCCAAAAATTGGAAGAGTCTATCCTAGGAGCAGAATGGAAGAACAAACCCCATTGGAATTAGAATCTCAGTTATGGACAGTTTCATGACCATGAGAGCCATGGTGGAAGAGATGTATAGAGAATTTAAGAAAGGTTGAGGTGAAAGTACTTCCACCTCCAAACAAGACAAAGGAGTAGAGGAACCTTCTCTAGATGCCCCAAAGGGAAAAGGGAAAGGGGAATAGCTTCCTCCACCATCACCTCCATCATCCTCATCTCCTAGCCCTGAAAAGAAAAAGAAGAAAAAATATGTGATTAAATTAGATGTGAAATTTGATTTTCCAATCTATGATGGAGAATTAAATGCAGAAAAGCTAGATAACTGGATTAGACAAATTGATGTATATTGTAGGGTGCAGAACATTGATTCAGAGAGGAGAAATATTCAGCTGCCTAGCCTTCACCTTGGAGGAACTGCCCTGGTGTGGTGGGAAGGCAGGACACAAGCTGATTTGAAGAAGCATGGTAAAATTCTTTCTACTTGGAATGAATTTGTTTCTGCCATTAAAAACCAATTCTATCCACTAGATTATATGTAGCAAGCAATGGTGAGTTGGCAAACTCTTTGCCAATTAAAGGGCCAAAGTGTACAAAGCTATACCCAGGAATTTAGAAAAAGAGCTTTAACTCTAGGCATTTCTCTAGACTCACCTGAAACTTTGTTGAAGTATATAGGTGGTATGCATAGCTATTTGAGGCACACCATTCTCATGTTTAGCCCCACTAGCCTAGATGATGTAGTTCAGTCTACACATCTAGAGGCTAGAGGAAATAATGTGAACCCAGAGATTGGGGGATCATCAAAAACCTCTGCAAGCAAGAACAAGGAAAAGAAGAAGCAAAAATGGAAGGAGAGGAAGACAAACATTGTACAAAAAGACAAACCTTCATGCACTCACTGCAAGAAGGATGGGCACGATCATGAACATTGTTGGTCTTTGCATCCGAAGATGAAACCCGAGAAGTTCGGTGGTAAAAAGAAGAAGACTATGTTAGCCTCTCTCACAAAACAATAATAAATCCAAAAATAAATAAATTAATTAAATATTCCAAGTTAGGAATTTGTGCCTAACTCTTGGGTTGTTCCTCTAAGATAGGAGTTAGTTTAGGTAACTCCTACATTGGTGTGTTTTTGGTGAGAAAGTATCTCAACCAAAGGAGAAATTATCTCAACCAAAGGTGTCTAAGATAGCACGCACTATCTTGAGACACTGTCTCTCATCTATTTATTTGTAACACTATATTCAATTATTTTAAATGAATGAAAAATGTGAGAGAGAATACCTGAGGCTGAAGCCTTTTTCCGCCAATATTTGGTGTCTGGTTTATTATGTGTTGTTTATATATTTGTCTGAGATAATTTCATTTTTCAATATGTGGTATCAGAGTTGTTCTAGGTTAAATCTTGCCTATGTGGAGACCGACCCTGCCAACTGGTGCAAGTGCATAAGAGTATAGTTCGTGGGTTGTGATACAGAGTGCAACATGAGTATTGTATCTGTGAGAGTTGGTTCAATGGAAGAAGAGAGCGCACAATAGTTGAGCACAGAGCAGCAGTGGTGATAGCATTCCATGAGAATCAACGCAACATGAGTTTAAGTGCCATAGAGGTGGAGCAATAGCGCAGATTTGATTTGCATTCAACCTGTATATTCAATGAAATTACAGTCTATCAAATTGATTTAAGTCTGTGTTGAGTTTGAGATTGATATCAATTGATTTTTAAAGTTTTCTTGTTTTATATAAAGCAAAAGTCTTATGGTAAACCAGTCAAACATAATGCAGAGTTATGTTCATTACTTTCGTCTGTGCATTTGATATTAAATGGATTTTTAAATCTAATGCTTCATTTATATAATGGATTTTTTAATTTCACCATTACATATAAATTGAAATGCTGTAGACAGAGCCACAGGGCGCTGCAAGACTAATCGGCTGTGTCTGCTTTTACTAGAGGCAATGTGAGGGTCAAACCTTGGCCGAATGTAGGCATACATTATTTACTAGCAAAATATTTACCCTTGGGAACTGAAGACGGAGGATCTAAGTGATTTGGGTTCGACACGAAACGTTAGTAGGTTTTGAAATGAGATCACGATGATGGAGCTTGTTGTCTGTGTGGAAGAAGGTTATGCTATTATATTCGATCTGCTTGCAAAAGATGGTTTGGTGGGAGGTGTATGTAAAGTGCTGAAGAAGTTCATTTTTCGGGCAATGAAAATCGATTTGTCTTGGGTTTTGTACTTGTACTAGTAAAACCTAGCATGCTAGATGACGTACAGAACCAAAACACTGAACTGTATCAATCCAATTGCTCACATCGTGCTACCCACAGTTGTAATGCGCACTCGTTTTGCTGGAAGGTGAAAATGTCGTGTGCTGTGTATAATCAGAATCAAGGAAGATAAAAATCGTTGTGATTAATATAGTTTTTAGAGAGAAGAGATGGGAATGATTTTGTAGGAGACACTTAGGTAGCTGTGCAACTAGAGTGGCTGGTGTTATGCTGTTTTCTGGAAGCTCAAGCGACGAAGTCGAATGTAAGTTTGCCGTATTTTCTGCGAAGTTGCGAATTCTGCAAATTATGGCTTATATGTTTTATGCCCTGAATCGGTTTTATTTGATTCTTTAAACTCTAGATCTGAATCACTTGCGAATGTTTGGAAAAGATCTTAGTTGAGTTCTTAGAAAATGATTGTTTTACCCAGCAAATTTCGTTTTTCTGTGACTCTGCAACAACGTTTTGTTCTCGAAATTACTTTCTATTTGCCTTACAAGTGAGATTTCAACATTACGGTGTTAAGTTTTGTGAAATCGGCTTCTGGAAATAAATTCAATGTAACAGTTTATGACGGTGTTTAGGACCAAAGCTGTGAGCAAAGTTTCTGTTTAATTGCACTTTGAAGCCTGGAGAAATGTGTAGAGGACGCAAAACATGAAGATAAATTTTCAAGGTAGCAAATTAAAATGGAATTTCACGTGGCTTCAAATCATAAGTGGGTAAGATAAGTGTTAGTATATTTCTTCATTTTTTTCTCACATCATGTGAAATGAACTTCTTAATGGGATTTATGTAAAATCATTTTAAAAAGAAAAGCTTTGTAATGGAGTGATAAGGTGAGCTTCTTAAAAGTATTTTTTAAAGCTTTGACATGGAGTGATAAGGTGAGCTTATTAATTTGTAATTTTTTTTTTAGTGATAAGTGGTGGATAATTTTGAGAGTGAAGGAGCATCCATTAAAGTGAATTCGTTGTTTGAAAAAGGTCCAAACAACCAAAATATTGTAATTGAAAAGTTGTTCTTAGGTGTAAGAGCTGGTTGTCACTTGTATAATAAAAAGGCATATTTTTTGTGGTGCTTGTGTCCTAGATCCACCCGAAATTGAATAAGGGGATCTTAGGTACACCATGTGTATTTGTGATGGTGAGTGTTTTTATGGCTTCATGTTGTTGCTTATGATTTGTGTCTAGTTTTGACACATAAATGATCGCATTTACCACACACATAAAGTTCAATGCAAGCAAGCACAACACTTGTAACAAAATAGCTTCAAGGAAGGATAATTAAACTCAACACATGCATTTGTGTCACTACAACAAACAATCAAAGTTTTCAACATCGGCATTCTACCTCAACAAACAAATTCACTCAATACAATCAAGTTCATGAATTTGCAAACTCCAGCATTTCAAAGCAAAGTCTACATCACTACAATTAAGTTAATGAATCTGTAAACTTCAATGTTTCAGAGCATAGTCTACATCAACATTATTGAACTTGTAATCAAACTCAAATTACATTGCATTGTAAGGGTGCATTTTCGGTTGAAACCGACACCCAAGTCTTGAATTGAGTCAAATTGAATTCATTGTAGTGAGTCATTAAATCATTAAGCTTTTTTTGGGTGCATTTTGGACAGTGTTCGACACCCTTCCTTTAAGAAGAATCAAGTGAATGCACAAATATTAACTCTAAAGCAAACAAGCAACAAGTTCACATCTCCTACAAGCGAGCGTGAGTATTCATTCAAGAAATTTGTGTCAAAACTACAAAGTTCAAACCTTCAAGCAAGCCAGAGTGAAGTTCATTGCAGCAACCATCAAAGCAACCAAACAAGTTCAACTCTAACACCAAGCAAGCAAGTTGAGATCGACATCAAGCAAGCATGGCTATTCCTTCAAGTGAGCGTGAAGTCATCAAGTAAGGCAAGTGAGCATTCATGCAAACATGATCGTCATCAAGCAAGCGTGAATTCCAGAATTTAAGCAAGAAAGTTCTACAACTCTAGCAAGTGTTCCCAGCAAGTGCAATAAGCAACAAATCAAGTGAGCGTGCCATTCAAGTCCCATAGCAAGCGAGCCTGTCCTTCAAGTAACAAAATCAAGTGAAACAGTTCAAAGCATGACATCTACGACAAGAGAGCCTGATTTCAAGTGAGCAATTTCAAATGGCGCAAATTATTCAGTTGTTAAACATTCTTAACAGTTTGATCATCTCTAGTGATGAAGGCATGGTGCACATCAGCAAAGAAACTCTTGCTGATATTTCGTGGCATCTACAACAAACACATGAAACCATTGAGTTTCTTCAACTCGAGTTGCAACTTCAAAGGAATGAATTGCAAGAAAAGAGTGATACTTTCAAGTCTTTGAACCATCTAGATGATAAGTCATTCATCCCAACAGCTTCAAGTGTCGAAGTTGTTCCAGTTAAAATTTCTTCCAAACCCAACATCAAGCCCTGGGAAGAAATTCAAAATAACAAGAATCGACGAGGCTTAGGATATGTCACTAATGAAACCAACTTACATATCCCAGATTATTCCAAGTCAATTAAGTTTGTTAGTGTAGGATTTCTTTCACAACTCACCTCAGCAGGTTCTGAGAAAGTTGCAGACAAACAGAATTGCACGCAACCTGAAGTTGATGTCCAATCGATATGTTCTCATTGTCAAAGAACTGGTCATATGGAAGATCAGTGTTTTGATCTCCATCCTTGTCACCATTGTGGCAAGCCCAATCATTCCTCAGAAAAATGTCACAACGAAAAAAAATCAGCCAGATTGAAGATACATTATGAATGGACCGATCCTTGGGAATGGTCATCCACAGTCAAAAGATTGTCTCAGTTCTACAACCGACTACAATCACACATAGTACAGCTAGCAGTGAACCGATGATGGTACTCTCATGCAATTGAACAAGGGAGTATAATAGTGAAACTCTCCTACACCTGAAGGGGGGGAGTTCAGATATATTTTGGAGAATATTGTCTCTCCTTTCAGCTGACAAAGGGGGAAAAATGTCAATGAAAATGACAAGTGGTTGTCAGACTGAAAGTCTCGACAACATCAGCAAATTCGCCAGTGGGCGATCGATAGCCAAAGCAGCAGTGAGCAGGTTTCATCATAGCAAAAGCAACATTGAGTTGTTTTTCGACATCTTCAGCTAGTGGGCGATCATCATCAGCAAATACGCTAGTGGGCGTTCATCAAATTATGTCTGTGGACACTGGATGCTATTTTCAAGCAAAGGACAGTTGGATCCTTTTGCGGCTTGGCACATGATGGAGTTGTCAAGTGTCCTTCCGAGATGAATCAGTCATGCAGCTGACTCAGTCTCTTCATATTGTAGTTTCTTCAACATCCAGATTTGGCGGTTTTTTCAGGCAATGTTTTTGAGGATCAACATGAGAACTTGGAAGATGGTTCTTCATTCTTATTTTGGATTTATCATTGAGGGGGGGAATGTTAGCCTCTCTCACAAAACAATAATAAATCCAAAAATAAATAAATTAATTAAATATTCCAAGTTAGGAATTTGTGCCTAACTCTTGGGTTGTTCCTCTAAGATAGGAGTTAGTTTAGGTAACTCCTATATTGGTGTGTGTCTGGTGAGAAATTATCTCAACCAAAGGAGAAATTATCTCAACCAAAGGTTTCTAAGATAGCACGCACTATCTTGAGACACTCTCTCTCATCTATTTATTTGGAACACTATATTCAATTATTAAGAATGAAAATGTGAGAGAGAATACCTGAGGCTAAAGCCTTTTTCGGCCAATATTTGGTGTCTGGTTTATTATGTGTTGTTTATATATTTGTCTGAGATAATTTCATTTTTCAATAGACTACTGCTGCTATTAAAAAATATTTGGAGTCAGACTCACGTGATGAAACAACAGTCACAACCACAAGTATAAAAGGTTATCTACTTTAGAGAATGCAGAGATCAAGAAGCAGGTACAGGAGCTGCTCGATAAAGGGTTCATCAAACCAAGCACATCGCCATGTGGATCTCCAATTGTGTTAGTGAGAAAAAAAGATGGTTCGTGGAGCATGTGCATTGATTACAAAGCACTGAATAAAATAACGATCAAGAAGCATTATCCTCTTCCTCACATAGATGATCTATTAGATCAGTTGAAAGAAGTAGTTTACTTTTCCAAGTTGGACTTGCGTAGTGGCTATCATTAGGTCAGAGTTGCAGAACAAGATGCATGGAAGACTGCTTTCAAAATAAAGCAAGGGTTGTATGAGTGGCAAGTTATGCCTTTTGGCTTAAATAATGCTTTTGCCAATTTCATGAGAGTTATGAATGATGTACTCAAACCTTTTATTGATGATTTGTAATTATATATTTAGATGACATTCTTGTTTTCAGTAAAACATGGGAAGAACATTTGAAGCATGTAAAGCGGACTTTAGATGTTTTGAAAAGAGAAAATATCTATGTGAAGCTATCAAAGTGTGATTTTGGCAAAACATCTTTAAATTATTTGGGTCATATTGTAGGGGGTGGTGAATTGAATATAGATCCCTCTAAGGTTGAAGTCATTGTGAACTGGCCTAGACACAAATCTGCTACAGAATTTAGGAGTTTCCTAGGAGCATCCCAATATTGGAGAAAATTTATTGCTAACTTTTCCTTGATTGTAGCTCCCTTACATGCTTTGACAGGATTTAACAAGGTGTTTCAGTGGGGAGGCAAACAGTAGAAAGCCTTCAACAACTTGAAAGAAAAAAATTAGTACATCACCAGTACTAGCACTGCTAGATATTCAACAACCATTTGAGATTGAAATAGATGCCAGTGACTATGCCATGGGAGAAGTGTTGATGCAACACGGTAAACCCATATGTTATCATTCTGAGACATTTAATTCTGTAGTAGTTAATTATTCCACATATGATAAAGAATTGTATGCATTAGTGCAAAGTGTGAAAAAGTGGAAACATTACCTATTGGGAAAAGAAACAATTATACATACATATCATCAACCACTTCAATATTTTCACTCACAAACTAAATTGCAGCAATCAAGAAATTATAGGTGGATGGGTTTTCTACAACACTTTCATCTTTTCAACAGATATAAGAAAGGCATACATAATAAGGTTGCAGATATGTTATCAAGACCAATCATAAATGCATCTACTATACTTAAGCATAACTTAGTATTGTATGAAAGCTACATTGAACAATATGCTCAAGATGTAGATTTTAAAGATGTATATGCAACTTTAAGTCATGGAAAACAAGTAGAAGAATTGGATTATCATGTTAAGGACCAACTCTTGTATCATTTGAGAAAGTTATGCATTCCTCAAACTGAAAGAGTTAACATAATTCGAGAAGCACATACTTCTCTAATACCAGGTCATTTTGCTGTAAGTAAAATAGTTGCACAGCTGCAAAGGTTCTATTATTGGCCAAGAATGCATGAAACAGTTTCTAGATATATTAAAGGGTGTACCATGTGTGCTAAAAGAAAGCCCAACAATAGAAAACTAGGATTGTACACTCCACTTCCAGTTCCTTCTCATCCTTGGGAAAGTGTTTCCATGGACTTTGTTGGGGGATTGCCAAAATCTAGAAAAGGCCATGATTATTTATATGTTATTGTGGATAGGTTCAGCAAAATGTGTATTTCAATACCTTGTAATAAGCAGATTATAGCTGAAAAAACAACAAATTTGTTCTTTCAACATGTATGGGTTCATTTTGGGTTACCCACTTCTATTGTATCTAATCGAGATTCCTGATTTGTTGGGAATTTTTGGTCAAGTCTATGGGAGTTGATGGACACCAGATTGAAGAACAGCACAACAATTCATCCACAAACAGATGGCCAAATAGAGGTGGTCAACAGGACAGTGATCTAGTTGCTCAGGGGCTATTGCAGCAAGCATCCCAAGCTTTGGGATGAACATTTATGTTATGTGCAACATGCTTACAACCGTGCTAAACACCCTTCTACACAGAGATCTCCTTTTGAGACTTGTTTTGGTTTTACACCATGGTCTCCCTTGGATTTTGTCTTTGGAAAAGACATAGTAGTTGATGGACACAGTGATGTGGACAAAGCAACCAAGTTCATTGAATAGATCCAAGAAATTCACCAGATAGTGTAGGAATAGCTGGAGAGAAGCCAGGCCAAGCATAAGGCAAGGCATGATAAGCATCAAATGAGCATAGCTTCCAAGTTGGTTATCAAGTCTAGCTGTACATCAACAAAGACAGAATGCAAGGTGAAGGTAAGAAGCTGAAGTCAATAAGGTATGGGCCTTTCAAGATACTTGAGAAAATTGGCGAGAACACTTTTTTCCTTGATTTTCTAGCTTATATGCATATCTATTGAGTCATTAATGTAGAGAAGTTGAGACTCTAAGAACCTTCATTAATTGAATTCTCGAAGAGCAAAGTTAGTTTCCTTCTATTGATGATCTGTTGCCTGAATATCTCAATGAGTTGTAGGGAGACACAGTTCTGGACAAGAAGGTGAGAACTACACATAGAGGGGATGTTGAGTACCTCAGAATCAAACTCAAAGGTTCAAAACCATGTAGTGCAAGATGGATAAAGGTTGGACAAGTGAGGAAGCTGTATCCTCACTTGATTGATGCTTAAAAACCAACTTTTGGTGGGCCA
The DNA here is from genome assembly GCA_000404065.3 of Pinus taeda. Taxonomy (NCBI): domain Eukaryota; kingdom Viridiplantae; phylum Streptophyta; class Pinopsida; order Pinales; family Pinaceae; genus Pinus; species Pinus taeda. The sequence continues at coordinate 286,213 of APFE030002440.1, forward strand.
AAAGTTTTTTTAGTGGGAAGGCATGATCCAAAATGGATTCTAAAAACCCTCTTAGTCTTCAAAAATCAAAACTATCGCAAAAGGAAAAACTTCACAAAATGGTGGAAAACACTATCAGGAGCGAAAAACATGAAGAAACAGTGGAAAACAGGCCTATCAGAGGTCAAAGGAATGACGCACGGGAGCCATCGGATTTGGCCAATCAACGGTCTAGATCCGATCGGCATATCACAATCAGTGGAGTCTATGAGAGGCTATCGGAGGCTATCATATGAAATATGTGATAGCGATCACGCGGGTCAACAAGGACATCGATCAAGTGCACAGATCGATGACCCAGGTTAACTCGCATTATCCAATCTACAGATTACAAAGGAGCCCTTACAAACGGCCCGTGGTCTATGTGATATGCGATTGCAATCAATCGCATTGCAATATCGCGTCCGAGTAATACAATGGAGTGAGGCCGATATAAATATGACTTGCGATAGCCAGACCCGATGGGGTTATAGATGATATTTAACATATTTTGAGATCAGGAAAATGAATTTTTTTGTGTATTTCAAATTTTTGTTAAATAAATGAAAAACAAAGGAAACGTGCCCGATGCAATGAAAACGGACCCTAAAGGGATATATATGGAGTTTTATCTCATTCGAGTTTCGAAACGAGCGAGATTTCAGGTGGGTCATAGATGGTAAGTGGGATTGGTCGGGCTTCGCCCGAGCCCATACACTAGCAGCCACATGGCCAGGTGCCGGAGAGAGGAAACCACCCTTTTCGAGCGGTTAATCCCTGTACACATAAGCCACCCAAAATGAATCTCAACCGTTGGATCAAGATCACTCTGAACAATGGTGGATATGTGATAGCGATATAAAGGCGGACCTGATAGGAGTCTAGGGCAGATTTAATAATATTTCATCTTCGATAAACGATAGATTGGTGGATTTTCCTGTGTTTTAGTGTATTTCTCTGTGTAAATAGAGAATGACTATTTTGAGCATTTCAAAGGCACTAATGGTCCTTTTGTTATAGAATAGGTGGCCACCATCCCTAAAGGCATTTAGCAATGATTGCTAACACTCAGAGGGAGATTTGAGCAGACAGAGGCTGGGAATCTAGAGAGCCCAGAAGAGGAAATGAGTGGACAGTGTCGATTGGCTTAAAAGCCATAAAAGACAAAAGACGGGGGTGGGGGGGCTAGTGCTGAGACAGAGAGGAAGCAAAGCTAGAGAAGGAGAGAGAGTCTGTGTGCTTAGAGAGGCTTAACAGATTCAAGCAAACTCCTATTGTTTTGTATCTATTGTGTTGAGACTCAATTTGAGCTTACATTTTGTAAAACTCTTCTCTTGAAGACATAATAGAGATGTTGGGTGTGGAGCATGATTATTTAGAGGTCTATGTTTCAGGCAGATGTATACCCTAGGAAGTTTGTACACCCCTCCATGCAGGGGGTGCGGGCGGGACTTGTCCCCCCTGCGGGGGTTCGGGGGGGCCCATCCCCTCCAGCTGGGGGGTCCAAGGGCTAGCGGTCCCCCTGCAGGGGTTTCGGGGGTAGCACCCTTGAAGCTAAAAAACGATGTAAAATTGCCTTGTAAAAGTATAGTAATTTCTAGTCAATCTGGGTCGTTCATTAGGCGGATGATTTGACGGTAGAACTTATATTTAGTTTAGGGCTTTTAGCCCTAGAAGGCAACCCCTCTCTTCTTATGAAGGCATTGTATTGAGGTTGTGCAAATAGAAGGTATTCTCTAAGCGAGAAATAGAGAGGTGAGACTGTGAGAGAAAACAAAGGATATTACAGCGGATCTACTGTAGGTTTTCTCGTTGTTCAGGGTGGACGTAGCCCAAACTAGGTGAACCATGTATATCTGTGTCTCTCTGGTTTTATGTGTTTTTTGTGTTTATATTTATGCAATATTCTATGTGTTCCATTGCTCTGTAATATATAATTTTATAACAACTTGTATCAGAGTTGAAGGTCTATTTGGCTGAAAAAATCACAGGAGAGAAAGATTCCTGGTTCGAGTGGGAGCAATGGTAGAAGATGGTAAGTTTAGGGTCGAAAAATTTAACGGCCAAAACTTCTTGCTGTGGAAGATGTAGATGGAAGATTATCTGTATCAAAAAGATTTGTACCTACCATTGGGCAGAAAAACAAAGGTGCCAACGGGTATAACAGATGAAGAATGGAACCTTCTCAATAGAAAGGCACTCAGAATAGTATGGTTGTGCCTCGCAACATCAATTTCCTTCAACATTTCGAAGGAAACAACGACAGAGGGTTTGATTAAGGCATTGGTGAAACTATATGAAAAGCCCTCGACCTCAAACAAGGTATTTCTTATGAAACGATTATTTAATATGAAGATGTCGAAAGTTGGATTTGTTGTAGACCATTTAAATGATTTTAATACTATTACAAGTGAGTTAAGTTCTATAGGGGTAAACTTTGATGATGAAGTTAGAGCTCTGTTATTCTTGTGCTCATTTCCAGAAAGTTGGAATGGTTTAGTAATGGCCATTGGTAACTCTATTTTTGAATCTAGTACTTTAAAGTTTGATGATATTGTTGGTGCTATCCTTAGCGAGGAAATGTGACAGAAAAGCTCCGGTGAGACATCGGGTAATGCTTTAAGTGCAAAGTCTAGGGGAATAAAAATGGAAAGAGGAAAGAGATTAGAATATCACAGTAAATCAAGGAAAGGAAAATCCAAGTCCAGATCGGGGATAGTGTGCTGGAAATGTGGAAATAGAGGACACCTAAAGAAATATTGTAGATCTCAGAAGGGAAAAGAAGAAGATGCAGAACAAGAAAACAATCATGAAGAAAATGTGATAGGTGAGGTGTTACAAGATGCTTTGATTCTTTCTTTTGAAAATATTACTAATTCTTGGGTGGTAGATTCAAGGCCTCATTCCATGCCACACCTGGTAAGAAATATTTTCATGACTATGTTCAAGGAGATTTTGGACAAGTCCATTTGGGTGATGATAAACCCTGTAAAATTTTTGGAATGGGTAAGGTTCTTGTAAAACAGTAGAATGGAAACCAATGGCTTACTAAAGGAGGTAAGGCATGTTCCAGATCTAAAGAAAAATCTGATTTCAACAGGGCAGTTAGGCGGTGAAGGTTGTGTGACAACTTTCACAGATAAAGCTTGGAAGGTCACAAAGGAGCCCTGATAATAGCAAAAGGAAAAAAGGTTGGTACATTGTATTTATGCAATGGTATTTCTAATTCTGTTAATGCTTTAACTTCCAAAGGAGCAGATGCAGCATTATGGCATCATAGGCTCAGACACATGAGTGAGAAGGGGATGAAGATTCTTCCCTCAAGGAATTTGTTGCTGGGTTTGAAGAATGTTGATTTGGACTTCTGTGAGAATTGCATTTAGGAAAACAAAAGAGAGACAAATTTCTTAGAGTTGGGAAAGAAAAGAAGAGTGAAAAATTAGAGCTTGTGCACACAGATGTATGGGGACCTGCTCAGGTATCATCTCTTGGTAGGTCTCATTATTATGTTACTTTTATTGATGATGTAACTAGAAAAACTTGGATTTATTGTATTAAGAATAAATTTGATGTATTTGACACTTCCAAGAAATGGAAAGCTTTAGTTGAGATTGAGAATGGAAAGAAATTGAAGTGTCTCAAATTAGACAATGGAGGTGAATATTGCAGCAAAGAGTTTGATAAGTACTGTTCATAGCATGGAATTCGCAGAGAGAAGGTAGTTCCAAGAACACCACAAGAAAATGGTGTGTCAAAAAGGATGAACAGAACAATCATGGAGCGTGCAAGGTGCATGAGATTGCATGCAGGATTGCCTTTACAATTTTGGGCAGACGCTGTAGATATTGTTGTTTATCTAATAAATAGAGGGCCTTCAAGTTCCTTGGATGGTGGTGTTCTAGAGGAAGCATGGATAGGTAGAAAGGTAAACTACGCCTTTTTAAATCCTTTTGGTTGTGAGGCCTTTGTTCATATTAATAAAGAAAATAGAACAAAGATTGAGGCAAAATCAAAGAAATGTACCTTTATTGGATATGGTGTTAATGATTTTGGTTATCGCTTATGTGATTATTAAAATCACAAAATCTGTTATAAAACCAGCTCAAGAAAGATAGAAAAGATAGATCAACGCCTTAGAATTCAGCCTCTTCAAGGGGGCAACTTCCTTTACATTACATAAATGAACAATTCTTGGATGATACAAATGAAAAGACCTCCTTTCTATATATAGGAGTCTAAGGGGTCATAATATAATCAGAGCCGACATAATAATAATAATGTAAGGGCACAATAATAACAAACGTGGGCTTCTATGGGGCACAATAGTAACAATATGGGCACTACATGGGTACATCAATATAATAAGGCAATTGTACTAATAACAATAAGGGGTTACATTAGTAGTATAAGGGCCTAACATGCCCCTCTCCTTCAAAAAGTGTTGTCCTCAATGCTTGAGTAGTTCTTG
>APFE030002440.1:294464-306900 GCA_000404065.3 Pinus taeda
TTACAGGCTGAAGGAAGAAGATGGAGGAAAACAGAGGTACAAAGCTAGAATTGTGGTGAAGGGGTTTGCACAGAAGAAAGGTATTGATTTTGATGAAATATTTTTTCCTGTTGTAAAAATGACTTCAATCAGAACTATTTTAAGTCTTGTAGCATCTGAAGATTTGCATCTTGAGCAGTTAGATGTAAAGACAACCTTTCTCCATGGGGATTTGGAGGAAGAGATATACATGAAGCAGCCACAAGGATATGAAGTGAAAGGGAAGGAGAAACTAGTGTGCAGGTTGAAAAAGAGCTTTTATGGCTTACAACAGGCTCCAAGGCAGTGGTATCTAAAATTTGACAAGTTTATGTCTGAACAAGGTTATACTAGATGTCATTCTGATCATTGTGTTTATCTAAAAAAGAAAAATGATGGCAGCTATATTATATTGTTATTGTATGTAGATGGCATGCTTGTTTCAGGGTCTAACATGCAGGAAATAAATGTGCTCAAAAGAAAATTAGCAAATTCATTTGCAATGAAGGATTTGGGAGCTGCAAAACAAATCCTTGGTATGAGAATAACTAGAGACAGGAAAAATCTCAAATTAACATTGTCTCAGAATGAGTACATACAAAACGTGTTGAAAATATTTAATATACACAATGCAAAACCAATTAGTACACCTTTTGCTAGCCATTTCAAACTTATTAAGGAGATGTGCCCAAAGACCCATGAAGACATTGATTATTTGTCTAAAGTTCCATATGCAACAACAGTTGGAAGCTTAATGTATGAAATGGTCTGCACAAGGCCTGATATTGCACATGCAGTGGGAGTTGTTAGTAGGTACATGAACAATCTAGAAAAGGAACATTGGATGGCAGTGAAGGGATTCTCAGATATTTGAAAGGTACCACAAATCAAGCATTATGCTTTGGTGGTTCAAACATTTCTCTACAGGTATATGTTGATGCAGATATGGAAGGTGACAAAAATAATAGGAGGAGCACTAAAGGATATGTATTTACTATAGGTGGAATAGCTTTCAGTTGGTTTTCAAAAATCCAAAATATTGTTGCACATTCAACAACATAAACAGAGTATGTTGCTGCTACAGAGGCTAGTAAAGAAATGATTTGGTTACAAAGGTTTATGGGTGAATTGGGTAAGGAGCATGATATGGGAACGTTATACAATGATAGCCAAAGTACCATTCATCTTGCAAATAACTCAGCATTTCTTTCCAGGACTAAACACATACAGCTCAAGTACCATTTCATATGATCAGTGTTGGAAGATGGAGAGTTGAAGCTGGAAAGGATACACACTAGCTAGAATCCTGTAGATATGCTAACAAAAGTTGTAACCAGGGAGAAACTGAGAATATGCTCAGTTTCAATTGGTCTTCAAGGATGATGATGAAGATGAGAAATAGCCAGGTCCAAAGAGGAGCCATTGTCCAGCAAATGAAGCAGCGGTGGAGTTGCTACAATCATTCTCCAAGTGGGAGATTGTTAGGTGTGGAGGATGATTATTTAGAGGTCTTTGTTTTAGCTGGATGTATACCCCAGGAATTTTGTGCACCCCTCCACGCGGGGGGGGTTTGTCCTCCCCACGGGGGTTCGGCAGGGCCCATCCCCCTCGGCTGTGGGGTCTAGGGGCTAGTGGTCCCCCAGCGGGGGTTTCGGGGGCAGCGCCCCGAAGCTAAAAACAGATGTAAAATTTCCTTGTAAAATTATAGTAATTTCTAGTCAATCTGGGTCATTCATTAGGTAGATGATTTGATAGTAGAACTTATGTTTAGTTTAGGGTTTTTTTCCTTATAAGGCAACCCCTCTCTTCTTATGAGGGCATTGTATTGAGGTTGCACAAATAGATGTGTATTCTCTGAGCGAGAAACAAAGAGGTGATACTGTGAGATAAAACAGAGGATATTACAGCGGATCTACTGTAGGTTGTGTCTCTTCATTTTTCTAGATAATAGAAAGGAAGGATTGGCTATTCGGGGTGGACGTAGCCCAAACTAGGTGAACCACGTATATTTGTGTCTCTTTGGTTTTATACGTTTTCTGTGTTTATATTCATGCAATATTCTATGTGTTCCATTGCTCTGTAATATATAATTTTCTAATAAGAGAGGTCACTACTAAAGGCTGGACGAGGAGACATAGCCCAAGATTTTTGGGTGAACTCCATATTAAACTTGTTGTGTTATGTGTGTTTTTCTATTATGTTTCTTTAACTGCTTCGTTGTCTATGTTATTCACAATCTTATCAATCCATTGCACTAAGTAATATAGGCAAATCCATGCACATGAATCTCTAATACCTTAATCTTAGTTAAAGATCTCATTTTAGATCAAGTGGTGTTGAAGGTTGGGCCCTCAATTGTAGCTCTATAATTTGCAGGTTCAACTCCAATTTAACCCATGCCATCTTAGTTTGAGTGTCGTGCACCCCTGTGGCCAACTTGTGGATGCACACCTTGACTGGCTCCTCCTTTGGAATGGCCAATTTTGGGACCATTCAGCACACCTCCTCAACAATCTGCATAATCCTCTTGCTTTTATTGGTCACCTCAGTCTCAATGGTGATGGCAACATTTCTCTATAGGGCCATCTACTTATTGTTGATCTACTGTTCATTGATTACTTGGAGAGCGCGGTGCTCATGGGCCCTAAACTCTACAATTACTCCATCTTGCAAGAGGTGGAGTGCTTCACATGAAAGCACTGCCTAGTTCAACCCAACTCCCTTTAGGCCACTAACAGTGGGTTTGTCAGCCTCATTTTCGGTGGTCAGTGCTCCATCCGGTAGCACTATCGCACTAGAAGCCTTTGTGTGTAGCATATTGGCAGCCTTTGAAGTGTCCATAGCTAGGCTAGTAGACATCGTACCATCCTGTGACATGCGAGTATGCAACTCTAGCAACCTATTGGCTTGTTGGGGCCTAACCCAGGTTTAGAAGTGTTTTAGCCAAACAAATCTTGAAACTACCAGCCCTTTTGGCAATAGTCCGCAGTGTGTGGACTAAGGTCAAACCCGAGGTAGTATGGGAGGGTGTTGAAACTAGGTTTTTGCACCCTAGGGATGTCTTGATGAAGTCTTGGAAGTTAACGGACCGATCTTGCACACTTGCGCTACTCCGCATAACCGTCTGACCTTTGCGTAGCTTTGTAAAGAGCATGAAGAGGAACTGTCTAGATTCTTTGTCCTTACTGTGTTATTATTATAGCTCTTAATTTAATTATGTGGGCCCAATGGTCTCATCAATCATTCAACATTCATAATAAGTGCATGCAATCATAAACTGTAAAGAGATGCAAAGATATAACATAAGCATAAATATGCAGATCTATGAGCAGATGCACAATATTTCAGAATCAACTTATCTTTTATTAATCTTCTGTTCTAGTACAATCCCAACTCCACCCTGTGCACTTAGCTGCAAGGGCCCACGCACATAGCTGCAGACTCTACTAGGCCTCTGCACACTCAGTTGTAGAGCTTGTTCCTACTACTACAACCCAAGACTCAGACTTACAGACTCAAAGCGAATTCCTTATTCAAAACCCATCTATGACTTAAGATCCAGACTAAAAACTACTAACTTTACACTTAGATTCTCGCTCTATTTATACAATCCCATGGTCTGTAGACCATGGGTAGGCCGACACATTCTATATTAAATTATATTATTTTATGGTGGACAACCCTAGACTCTCATGCTCCGCACCTGCATTTTGTGTGGTCTTTACCCTACAATGACCAAAATTCGGGCTACAAGCCCCAAAAACCTGCTATGGGGGGATCCGCTGTCCAACAGACCCCCAACACAATCATCGTGACTCGTCTCGAGTCACTCAGCTGGTGCATCAATCCTTGCACGAAGTCCACCCAACTGTGCCTGTGAAGGTCCACAACTCATCATGTTGTCGTTTTCGGTTAGTCAGACAGCTGGCCCAATCGTGTAGGGCTTTAGATGACTACCATTTACTCTTCCTAGGAAGGGTTCTCCATTAAGTTTCACTAGCTGGACCGCACCTCCATTTCTGACCTCCTTGACCACATATGGTCCCAACCAATGCATTCTGAATTTTACAGGAAAATTTTCGAACTTGCTGTCATACAGCAAAACTAAATTGTTTACCTTGAATGTGCGCAACTTGATATGGTGATCATGCTAAGCTTTCTCGTGTTGTTTCTGTACCTGTTGATGGCATCTTGCTAGAAACCATTCTTCCTCTAGTTCTTTTGATTGCGCAAGCCTCTCTTCCAAGGCTTCGCATTCTGACATGCCTGTCATTACTGCTGTCCGCAAACTGGGTACAAGGTATTCCATTGGCATGAATGACTTTGTGCCATAGACTAACTTGAAAGGTGTCTAACCCAACAATTTCTTACACGTGGTTTTGTATGCCCATAATATGACAAGTATGCACAGGTCCCATTTGTTTCATTGTGTGTTACATACTTTGGTCAGCACAGTTTCCTGAATCTTGTTGAATGCTTCTACTATCCCATTAGCTTATGGATGATATGACGTACTTTGTTGATGATACACCTAGAACGCCTCGATGAGTGCACTGATAGTTTCATTTAGGAAGTGTGTTCTGTGGTCACTCATTAAAATTTTCAGGCATCCCAACTATGTCAATACTTTGTCAAACAAAACGTTCACAGCTGTGGTGGCCGTGTAGTTCTTAACCGATTGTGCTTCTGCCCATCGAGTCAAGTACTTTGTTGTGGTGATGATGTAGTGTGCACCTGTCTTCCCCTTTTGATTGGACCCACAAAGTCTACTATCCATTTTTTGAATGGTTGTAGCGTCATTTGTGGATTGAGTGGCATCTCATCCCTTCATGATGCTTTCCCAGTCCATTGACATATGTCATAGGCTCGATAGTATGCTTTCAAATCTTGATGTAAGGTTGGCCACCATAGCCCAGTGCGAAGAATATTCTGTGTCAACACCCATCTTGCATAGTGTCCTCATGTAGCCCCCCATTTGTTTCCGTGACGATCTGTCCTCGTTCAAATTCAGGTACATCTCTTCGCAATATGTCATCATTTCCCATTTTGTAGAGGTGCCCTGTGATGAAAGAAAAGTCCACTGTGTGTACCACCAATCCTTTCTTCTGCTAGACTAAATATCCCTGTGGCACAGTTCTTGTGGTTAAGAAATGGATTGTATCTTTGAAGTGGCCGTCCGCGGCACACACTACAAAGAGCTATGCATCAGGTAGTCCTTCCTCCAAATTTGTGGGTTCCTCGTCGATCTTAATTTGTGATAGGTGATTTGGTCCTGCATTTAGGCATCCCGGCTTTACGATGACCTCGAAGTCATATTCTTGAAATAGTAACAACCATCGTCATACGTGCCCCCCCAACACAGGCTTGTTCACCAGGTATTTCAATGTGGAATGATCTGTATACATCTTGAAGTGCCCACCAAGTAAGTAGTGGTGGTATTTCTGGGGCGCGTATACCATTTCTAATCCTTCGTGCTCTATAGTGGAATAGTTCTTTTTGGCTTTGGACAGCCACCGACTCGTGAAAGTGATCAGGTGATCCACGCCTTCTGCGCCTTCCTGCATAAGTATAGTGCCCAGCACAATACATGATGCATCAACATGTACATGAAATTTGATGTCCCATTTTGGGAAGACCAAGATGGGAGTTGATGCCATTTTTTCCTTGAGAACATCTGAACTTTTCCTACAATCCTCATTCCAACAATATGTAGCATCCTTCTTCAATAATTGTTCTGTTGCCACTGTTATTTGTGCATAGCTCTTAATAAACTTCCTGCAGTAACCAGTGTGCCCCAAAGTTGCACGTAGTTGTTCCACACTTCGCGGTGCTTCCAGATTGAGAATAACGACAATCTTCGCAGGGTCCACCATCAGGCCTTGTTTGCAGACCACATGGCTGAGAAGATTTCCAAAGGGGACAAGGAAGGTGCACTTTTTAAGATTTAGCGCAATCTGGTGTCATCGGCAAGTATCCAGCATCAAATGTAATCTCGCTATATGGTGTTTAACTAACCCAAATACAATCCAATCATCCAGATAGACCTCCAAGAACTTGTGGATGTATTCCTTGAACACGGTCACTACTACACACGAAAATATTATTGGCACGTTCTTTAGTCCAAAAGTCATAACGGTGTATTGAAAATAGCCCCATTCAGTTGCGAAGGTTGTCTTGCTCCTATCTTTCGGCATGATCTTGATCTGATGGTACCCTGAGAAGCCATTTGTGAATCAGTAAGCTTCATGTCCACCAACATTCTCCAATACTTCATCTATAAATGGTGTGAGGAATGGATCATGAACACAAGTGTCATTAATCTTCCTGAGATCCATGCGGATCCTAATTTTTCCCTTCTGTCTTTTCTCCTGTACTACCATAGGACTCACCTAGTTAGATTCTTCCACTGGTTCAATTATTTCGGGCGAAAGAATTTTGTCTAATTCTTCACCGACCTTTTCTTTGTACTTTGGATTCAAATGGTAAGGTTGCTACTTAATTGGCTTCGTGTCTGGTTTTAGAGTGATCTTCATCATCCCTAAGTCGCCAATGATCCCTTTTAAGTCTGTGATTTTGGACGGGAACAAATCTTGATATTCGCGAAGTAACGCGGCGACCTTATCTACCATAGCATCGTCCCAATAGTCCCCAAGTGTCACATACTTCAGCTCCGTGTCCGTACCAATGTTTACCTACTTTATTTTTAGCGGCACAGTGATGTCAGGATCCTTAATTGCTGGTCGTCGAACTCCGCAACTCCCTTCAGTTTCTAGAATATTAATATTTTGGGGGTCGTCATCATCCTCCTCTACTTGTATGTTATAACATTCTAGGGCACTGCTTAACTGGGTTGCCCATGTTGGTTGAACTACTTCCTGTGGGTCCTGTGGTATTTTGAAGATAACAACCTTCATAGCTTGCAGTGCATCATCAATAGTATTTTACCATTGGTCTTCAAATGTGAAATTTTAACAAGAGTCCCTCAGGCGAGACGTCCCATTCGCCCATACCATGTCGGAGTTCTATCTCAGTATACCAATTCATTGGTATGACATCCAGGGTATGGTAGAATAAATGTACCTATTTAGGCTGAGGTTCTTCTCCATAGGCCTTGGACCATTTTGCGAGGTGCGTGCATGGGTCATCATGTCCATTGTATTTATCTGTTATCCATAGTTCAGGTTTCCCAAATCGTAGTTGCATCATCGTCCTGCAGCCGACCAGTTTTCAAAATTTCCTTGATGTGTTACCCACCAATCCACAGGTGTTGCACGCAGCACCCACTTCAACACATCGAACCGCTATGGTTATAGAACTGCACTCTCAGACCTGCTCAAGAAGTCATCCACCGTTGTCAATCCATCATATGTTGGTATATTCTAGGCGTATGTTGTTACGCAACACAGTGATCTATTCATCATGTTGCAATTCAGCGTTGCCACATCCTTCAAGCAATTGTGCCAACATTCATCTTCTTTGTCTAAATCCGAGGTGCAGGTGTTGGAAATAATATTGAGAGGGGGGGGTGAATCAGTATTATCAAATCAATATAACTTTTTCATTTCCATATTAAGGTTCATATACGCTACTTCAGTTAAGGCAAACCGCGTGTATACGCAACTATGTGTGATGCAACAAGCATATATCCAGTAAACATATGATTCAGTTAGTAGATCCTTAATGAGTGGATCAGAACATTATTAACCATATGAACAGTGAAAAGTAGCAGTAAAATAGAATAGATCAGCACAGACAAGAAGCACACATGAACACCATGATGTAAGGTGGAAACCCAATGTGGGTGAAAACCAACTGCTGCAAGTCGTCTCAATCTTCTTTTTAATAAAAAACTTCTTTTACAATGGTTCTGTACTGGTGTAGTCTTATACCAGTACGCAGGCTTCTACCTACAGAAGGCTACAACCTTCTCTCGTTCTCCAGACTCTCCTGGAAGGGAGCTACAACCCCCTTAGCTCTTGTACTAGCTGATCCATTTACTAGTACGTAGGTGCAGGCCTATTGAAATGCTCCAACCTTTACTTGTTTTCCAGCTACTACTGGAAGGGAGCTACCACCCCCTTTATTTTTTGTACTAGTTGATGTACTAGTAAGTAGGTGCCAACCTACAGAAGGCTACAACCTTCTCTTTCTTCCTCCAGGTACCATGTTTCATCAATTTTCAGACTGGATACTCTTGAAGCACAACACCATAATTTGAAGGCCACGTCTCATCCCATTTTCATACTGGATCCATCAATATCATTGAAGCACACAATCAAACAACATCAATCTTTACATCACTCAAAACTGAATCACTGAAACCCCAATATATAGAATCAATCAAACACTTCTCAGAATGTTGTAACCAGAAAACAGTAAGAGTAATCAGACACCAATTCTGAACCCAGAACACTGCAGAATAGACAGAAGTAGCTAAAACAAATTTCAAGAAAGGTCCGCAACTTCACCAATAGTAACCTACGAGCACCCATTCCTTCTTTGTGTCGAACTTGTGGGGATCCGCACCTCCACTGTGTCGGTCCTGCGGACTTCGCGCCTGCGCTGTGTAAAACCTGCGGGTATCCGCGCCTGCGCTATGTCTAGCCTGTGGATCTTCGCACCTACGCTGTGTCTAGCTTGTGGATCTCCACACCTGCGCTATGTTGGACTTGCAGACCTGCGCGTATAGATAATTTATCAGACTTCAAGTATACCCCAGACTATCAGATTTACCGATCTGATCATGTGCCAGAGATATCTCGACCCATCAGTATATCCATCTTGTAATGCTCAGGTTTCTCCTTGATTCAGGTCGAGCTATAACTCCCCAACCGACCACAAGTATTTTAGATATTTCTCTTCTCAAGATATTCAACACAACAGACTGCTCTAGCAAAATGATCTCTTTTCCCTTTTATAGATTAGGCCTTACTCAAACTATGGTCCAAAACTATAGAGATCCAATACTAGGGACCAAAAACCTAGGTTCAATACTTTAGATGCAAAACCATGGACCAAAACCATAGGATCAACAATGTCGGACTAAATACCATGGACCAACCATAAGATTTCTCATGTGCGCGCGCTTTTCTCTGCATGAAATTCCGTGTACTTTAGATCTGCACTTTTTGTTCGGAACACCTGCAAACATGTCCGCACCTTTTGAACGACGCACCTGTGAAACCTGCTGATGTCCGCACCTGCGGAACCTGAGAACCTACCTTGTCATACTGAGAACTGTCATCTGATTCCTTTGAGCTATCCTGCATCCCATGTATTCTGTCACATCTGATGTCTCTTCTGTAGATTCATCTAGTTATATATAAGTGAGTTGTTCTTCTACGAGAGGGTTGCCATCAAGTACAACACATGTATCATAATGCCAACAATCTCCCCCTTTGGACTTGATGGCAACAATACCAAATCACTCTTCCTCTTTGACATCAAGGGCAAAGGGCAGACCAATATTCTCTTTCCTTGATAAATATTCCGCTGACCATACTCCCCCTCAGTACCTGCTGAAATCTCTGAATAAGCTCCCCCTTTGAATATGCCAAGGTGTACCAAACTATCCATGCTCCCTCTGAGTACATGCTGAAGTCTCTGCTCTGCTGAAGTGTGTTGTTCATGCTCCCCCTGACTATAAGCAATGTCTGCAAAAAGGTGTTCTATAAGAAGCACATGACTCTATCATAAGTGACCTTCCTACCAAAGATTCATACATACATCCATCTCCCAACCAAGTGGGGATATACAATATTGACTCATCCACCCAACCAAGAGGGGATACACCAGATACCAAATGTTTTTACATGACTGAAATATTACATCAACCTTCCCACGCATAGTGGGGGTACAAATTACATCATATGACCAAAAAGGGATTCATCAAATGACTACAATAGATAGAGACAAACTATTACATCATGAGTCTTGATATGACCTTTACATTGAATGATATACATGAAGTTTATAATAGAGACCAAACATCTAAATAATACCATGATAGTCATCAACAACTATCATACACAATGTATGATCTGCTCCATAAGCATCTATCAACAACATCTATACTAGAAACCAAATCATCATAACCATCTCATCAACATCAAGATCTGCATGATCCAAGTATCATCACTTTGGGAATATCTGCATCAATCAACTTATGTAAGTATCAATCTATCATCATATAGGTAAGAACTCATCATCATCATGTCTCCAACCATGAAACTTTGAGTAATCATCCATGTATCCAACACTATGTATCTTGAGCTCAAGATCATTTGTCAAGGCTTCTTGATATCATCAAGAGCAACAATCCTCATCCATATGAGCACCAAGAACTATAGAAATCCTGCATCATAACTATATTATATTATCTTTATGCATATGATGACAGCAGCATATGAGTGACTCATCAAGTAATGTGTATTCAAGCTTTGTACTTCTTCTTATCCTTATGAAGATCACCATGTAAGCACCATATATGCATGATCAGAGAATCAACCACAAATCTGATCTAAACATCAACTATGTAACCCCAAGAATCATATGAGACAACTCATAACTATATCATAGCAAGATATATCATTTAGCCATGAAAGCATCATTACCAAGGACTACCAACCATAATGCCAACAATGCACTATTGAAAGTGTATGCTCCCCTTGAACCTATGCCATCTTGTTTACTATCAGATCTGATCATGCATATATCAGTCAGAAGTATCAGGGCATCATCATCCACAAATTAATATCAAAATATTTCGAGACAAGTATCAAGACATTTCCACACATCATCAGCAGATTGTAACCATTATCAAATAGAGCAATTAATGGAATGAATCATATCAGACCGTTTTTCCTGAGCCTATCCCTACTGCTTTTCCTCAGATTAACATATACGCGACTGTGCAGTAACCAATTTGCATATATACATGAATTCCCTTTATGAAACTTGTGTATGAGATTTAGGACACTGAAGTTTTACACTGTCAGCTCCTTCTGAATCTGTTATGTCTGTATATGGTGCCTTGCCACATCTTTTTGACTGTACTTCCTTCTTCTTCCATATCTTTAAGTGTGATGATGGTTTCTCCTTTTGGTATGGTGCCCGTACTTTGTTCCTGCATTCCTTTGCTATATGTCCAAGCTTGTTACATGCATAACATATTACATGTTTCATATTCCTTCTGTAGCAATCAACAACTTTGTGACCAAACATATTGCAGGTAAAACAATATCCCTTAAAGTACCTGGAACGTGATGATATTTCTGTGTGATGGTCTTGAACCATTCTCCTTCTACATATGGCTGCAACATGTCCAAGATTATGACATACATAACATTCAACATTATTCATCGGAGGAGTAAAAGATTTTCTTTGAAGAGTTTCTTTCCTTGGATGTTGATGGGGTTGACCTTTCTTCTCCTTGTTTAGCATTTCAGATTTTGCATTAGAGTTCCTTGTCTTACTTTGTGAACTAGATTCACCTTCAATAGATTCATGAAAACCAAGACCAGTTTTGATAGCAGGAGACCTTTGACTACTAATAATATCATCCAAGATCTTAGTACTATCTTGAAATCGTAAGAGCTTATCCTTTTCTTCTAAGTTTTCTTTTAAAATATTTACCTCATCCTGAAGTTGCTCTTACTTTTCAAGATACTGCTTCTTCATGATTTCTTTAGCTTTTCTTCCTTCTTCCAACTGATGTCTTAGTTCAAGAACTTTATTTTCTTGTTTTTCAAGAGCTTGGCGTAGTTCTTTATTTTGCTTATTTGATTTTTCAAGATCTTCTTTTAGTGAGAGGATCTTAGCTTCAAGACTTTCATAGTAACTGGATCTATCTCTGAGTTTCTTGATTGTTGTGCTCCTTTTATTGACTTCATATCTTAATGATGACACTTCATCCTGCAACTTTTGACATTGATCTTCCTTGTCCTTGAATAACTTTCTTACCTTGTTTCCTTCCTCTAGTTGAGCTTTTAGTTTGGTAGCTTCTTCTTTGAAGGCTCATTCCCTTTTTGTTTAACAGATCTTGTTGATCTCTGATTTTGTCTATAAGCCTTTTAAATTCTACCTCTATTTGATTTCTTTCTTGCTCACCCATAAGAGCAACCTCAGTTGTTTCACTATCACTCTCATCATCTTCAAATGGATAGATAAGTGTATCACCAGAGGATAACAAGTTCATACCTGATAGTTCTTCATTCTGAAGTGATTCTTCCACATATTCCCCAATCGATTCTCCCACTATCATAGCTCTTCTGAGATGTCTCCTTCTTCTTAGGTGCTTTCTTCTTAAGCTTCTTTCCCATTGATCTATGGATCTCCTTTAAGCGATCCAGCTTCTACCAAAGGACCTGCTTTGATACCAATTGTTGGAAATAATACTGAGAGGGGGGGGGGGGGGGTT